>WTSP01027724.1:0-18485 GCA_025331215.1 Actenoides lindsayi | reverse complement strand
AGGAAAGGAAAGGAAAGGAAAGGAAAGGAAAGGAAAGGAAAGGAAAGGAAAGGAAAGGAAAGGAAAGGAAAAGAAAGACTTGACAATGACACATGGTTAATGGTGTCCTTTCAGTTACACCAGAACTGAGACAAAAAGGGAAAAGTTTTGCGGTAATCGAAGACAGGATTGGATCTGAATTCACAGAGGAGACTTTGGCAGCATTTGAAATACCAGCTTGCATCCTGTTACCTGTTTCATGTACCTCCCCTATGCCTGTTTTGCACAGACAGTAACCAAATTCACATTACTGTTCCTTGGCCTCTTGTGACCACCCCACAGATCTGGGTTGCAGGATTTGGCCCGCAGAGGACAAATGAGTTCAAGCATGTGAACACACATGTGTGAGCTTGAGGACAGCTGCTCACTTCCAGTGTTTTCAAACCAGGGCATACCATGCTGCCTATCACCCTGTGCTAGAGAAGCATGGTGCCTGCCCAGCTGTGAGTGTGCTTGGGGACCTCTGCCACTAGCAGCTGACAGTGGTTGTCTTCTGCAGCTCTCTACATTCTTGTTTTTTTCTTTGACTAACTCTTTAATGCCCATGATTAATACTAAAGTCTCCTGTTGAAGGCATCGTTCCTCACCATCCTTATATATTCTTCCTATCAAAGACTAACCTTCCTGATGTTAGTCACCTCCTGGAAACTAGTTGGTTATTTTGGGTGCTTGGGAGGCAAGGCTGAGCTGATGTCTTGTAACTCTCTTCTTCAACAGTTCACAGCCTCTCTCATGGTGAGACTCCCTTCCCAAGGAAACAAATGAGCACTAAAATGGGATTATGGGATCAAGGTACAAAAATAACTATGCCAACAGCCTGATGCTCTTTAAAAATATACCCCCATTTCTACAACTCTCCATCATATCAGGGATCACCCAGCTTTTCTGAAGCCAAGTTCATGCTCTGAAACCTCGAAACTCTTCTCTCTGGGGGACATTCCATGTGTAACCCACTTCACAGATCAACTGCACCTTGACAGAAGTATTTCTGTTGGAGTAAAGACCCCAGGCAGACTCTATGCCATGCAGATGGGAGCAGACAGCAGGCCATATTTCAGCAGGGAGAGCAGATTGCAAAGGTTTAGGTGGCAAAAGGGCTTCCAGAGAAAGAGCAAGGAGGCTATAAGGGTTGAACGGAAGGGAGATGGGGACAAAGGAGATCTGCAGAAAACTTTCTTGCAAGTCTGTGATCTCCAGTGAGCAGCTCCATGTGTGGAGGTTAAGCCCTGATATAAGCATATGAAAATATCAAGGTTGCACCAAGAAACCCTGTTTTGTCATTCAGCTTTTTGTTTTGTCATACCCAGCAGTCTTGAAGGTAAACCAAGCTCTATCCCCACTGCTTCATGAGTTGGGAAACTGGTGCTCTCAGAGACTGTACCCAGCGCTGCACCCAGGTGCAGGTCAGGTCTCAGTGGGTGGTGAGACCTGGCTGCATAACCCTCCTGGCACCATGGACCCATGGCAACGGGTGACCTGGGCACCCTTCATGGGGACAGATGCCCAAGGCAGCTCACCAAGGGACACGAGTGGCTGCTGAGTCAGAGGATTGAGGTTCACCGGCCTCATCATCCTGGTGGTCTGAACAGTCTTGTCTGGGCAAAAGGCACCTGGGGTTTTGAAGGAAATGAGAGATATTTATCACCCAGAAATTATCTCGGCTATTTAATTTCTTGCTGGAAGAAGCAGTTCAGCAAGATCAACATAACCGACATAATTGGATCCAATTTCTTTAAATATGCTGCCCTGTATAATGAGAATAACAGAGGCCTTTTGCTGCCGGGTTGTTGAGCACAAGTGTGAAAGAAAAAAAGCCCAGAATAAGCAAATTACTGAGGGGTTTAAACTGGCTACTTTGGATCCATTTTTAAGCAAGACTTTAGCTGTAAGAATATTCAGAATTAAAATTCTGCCTGTATCCTGTGTAAATAGCTTTTGGCACTTCAATGGAGTTCAGTGTTCAAAGTTCAAGGTATAGCTTGGGTTTGGGCTTATCTGCAGATATCTTGTCGGCAATTGTTGATTTTTTGCAATGCCCACAGCATCTGCAGTTGTGTAAAGCACGTGAGCTCATGATGGCCATAAACCAAAGTGGCAGCTCTAGCAGCCAAGGGCTGTTCACAGCGCCAGCTCAGATAAACCTCTCTTTCTTCCTGGAGGGCAGCCCCACTTCCTAAAAGTGCAAACCCACACAGTTTGTATGGGAGTGTGAAATGCAAACCACTGGGTTGTAGCTGAAATAGGCTTCCCTTGACCCTTGGCTGCTTCTCAGCTCCTTCACCAGAGAATGGTGGGTTTGAACTGTCTCGGACAAACAACTCAGTGCAGTTTGTTGAGCAAAACCTGACAGACTTGTGAATATCCACAGAGATGCTCAGATATGATTCTAAGTGAGATCTCTTCACTTTCATAGACTTCAAGATGGGGGCAAAAAAGCATACAGCACATCTCTCTGCCATCACAGGTTTGTTTTCCTACAGCAAACATCATGTGAGTTGTCCTAGTTTAGAGTCAAGGTGGAACTTTCCTGCCTGTATAAGGAAATGTTGCTTTTTTTCACAGCAAAATGGCAGTCTTGCTTTCCAGTGGCAACACAGATGTCATCTGCCGCTGGCAGCTCATATGCCGGTTCAATGAGCGGCACTGCCAAGGTTGACCTCTCCCAGTCCCCAGTGCCAGCTGCAGCCTGAGAAACACCTGCTTCAAACCAAGCAGGCAGCTCTGAATCCCTCCAACTAGTTAAGGTAATAAAGTTTTAAAGGCAATAAAGCTTTGTTGCTTGGTCTGGTAGCACTTCAGATGGTGGAAAGGACAACAACTGTTGTTCCCAGCCCTGGCTCATGCCCCCTGCTCCCTCCTTAGGGCTGTAGAACTGAGGTGGCTTGCTGGCCTTGAGGAGGTTTTTGTTCCATCTCGGAGCAGAAGTGGGTCCCCTGCAGCCCCCACTGCACCTGCAGGACCTAGTGGCCAGGATGCAGCAGCCTGGCTCCCGCACCCACCAGGCTTCACCCATCAGTCTTTGGTTCGCAGCTATTTCAAAACATATGGGAGTAAAACAGATTTGGAAAGAATTTGCAATTTTTGCCCTGTTCCTTGCTGCATTTTATTGCACAGCTGCACAAATGTGGATTTGAGTGGGTCTGGGCCCAAAAGACTCTCTGGCATCAGCTCTGTGCCTGTCTTCAGGCAACACATGGCAAAAACCAGCTTGTAGCTGCTTCCCTGGCCTCTGTCAGGTGCCATGGGCACCTCTTTCAGTCATGGCCAGAGGCACTGCTGTTCGCTGACAATGCATTCACACTTTTACTGTAAGAGCATGTGGTCTTTCTAAACATTTGAAACCATGAAGACTACTATTTTTTTATTATTATTATTATTATATCGTTGGACATCAGAGTTGTATGGCAAGGCGTGAATTAAGGTGCTGAGCTCTGCCCTCCTTCTGCAGCACCGCAGAGTGGATGATTCTGCACCCCACGGGGACCTCTCCCACAGCAGGGAGCAAATGTTAAGGGGAACTGGAGCTTAAGTCAGAAGACATTTGCAGGCCTCAGACCGACTTATTGAGGAGAATAGCAAACGCTCCTGGACCACATAAATAAGCCGTCACTTTGAGCAAATACATAACTGAAAAGCAGGCAGATTGGAAAATTTTCTAAAAATAGTGGAGCAAAGATTAGCAGCACAAGACTCAGCTCAGAGGCATCAAGACACTCCTGGGCTTATTCAAATCACAAGTTCTTAAACGAGGACTGCAAAGATGTTGAAAATATACAACCAGCCCAATACATTTCTCGGGCTTGCCTGAACACCAGGAAAGCACCATGTTCCCAGCAGGGCACAGCAGCTACCTGGGAAGCCTTAGCATTTTTAATGAGTGTCATGAAGAATTTTATTATCACAGAAAGGGGTATAATCATTTTCTCAATAAAAAAAAGCTCCTTAGTCAGTAACTGCTGCCTAGCACTGAGAGGCAATTCAGCTGTCTTTAGCTGTCATTTCAGAAGACATATTGTAAGAACATGATCAACCTCATAGTGCCTTTCATATCAGAAAAGTTTCCCATTAATAACAGGTTTGTCTTCATAATGTGTGTCCTGGAATGAAATGGTTTGAGCTATGTGGTATTTTATGAGACACTATAGAGAGAGAAGTAAGGAAAAATCTCTCACCAGCTCCTCCCATTACCTTCCCTTCCTCAGACCCAGCTTAGGAATTTCACAGACATCCAGCTCATTTCTGTTGTGCTTACACTTTCTCCTGCCTTTCCATGATCCTGTTTGGTTTTGTTTTGAAAACATCATTCATTAAAAATTTATTGTTTTATTAAACCAACTTGACTCATGAATGCATATTTTCTCTCACTTATTTTTCCCTACTTTTTACAGTGTACCCATTAAAACTTGCATCCCTTGTTGTGGGAATATGATACTAGCCTAATACTAATACTGTTACAGGACCTTGATAGCAGAGCTGCCTTTTTGTTTTTTCCTGAGTAATGAATCTTCCAAGCTGATACCTCTCTTGCAGTTCCTGTCTGAGTCCTCACCACGTTAGCCTGAAGCACAGAACTTGCCATGAGAGCCTTCAGAAGCTTTCTGCCTGAAGCTGTAGAAGTGACTCAGCTGTCCAGACACCATTGCTATCTGATCTCTTTCTGGTCAGTAAAGGCTTGGTTATGGATGAGCTGAATTAGTAACTAGGTGCTGCTACAGGAGAGGAAAGACAGTTCCCCTCCATCCATAGGTCCCCTCCCTGTCCTCCTCCAGACCCCAGTCTGCACCACACAGTCCCCACCTCCCTTGACTCTCTTTGCACCAACTCTGGCACTTGTCTGGCAAGATAAGCCAATTCAGCCCACTAAAACATCAGAGCCAAGAGTTACTAATTCAGCTCAAGGTGTCTTGTGAAACCATGCCCTCCAGCTAAAGGCATAGCTGTGCATTAAGCTATATCTGGTCACAGTTTGCACCGTAACAAGGAGTACACAAACTTTCGTTTCTTAAAATTGGAATTATAGATTCTGGAGGGTATGGAAAAACATGTCAGCAGTGGATCTGAACCCATTTGCATCTGAACAGCTGCTAGATTGCGTGATTGCTAAGAGCCAACTCTGTGTCATTTCCCAGTAGGGCTCTCATGAGCCTGCACTTCAGTGGGCAAGCTTGGACAGCTACACCAAAATAACCTGCCCCTTACCAGCAACCCAGCTACTTCTGTTGGTTTATCCTGCATCTTCAGAGAGGTCAGCCTTTTTAGGCTCCTGTGTCCCCCAGCTGTGAAGTTGCTGTCTCCAGTACCCCAGGATGCTCCACAGGCTGTGCTCAACAGCAGACTAGGCACAGTGCAAGTGGCAAATTTTTAAAAGGGATATGTTGTAGTCCTTTCTCTTTTTTGGCTTTCTCCCACTTTCTTTTATGTACATCCTTAATTCCCAGGAGAAATATGTCCTGAGGTCTGGGAGTAATTAGTAAGAGAGCACAGCATCTAAGCAGTTTCAGTAAGCCTGACTAGTGATCACAGGGCTGAATATGTAGCTGGGAAGTTATAGAGCTACTTTTTAAAAGCACTTTGAAGATGAAGCATGCTTTTTCATGGTGTATTCTCATTACTATGACCAGTCTTTCCACCTATAAAAGAGCAATGACACCTGCCACAGCTTGCTATCACTCTCCCCATGTCATTATCAAAGTAGGGAGAGTCAGTTTAGAAAGCCTGTGCTGGCAGTCAGTGCTGGCAGCACCGCTGCCTTCCCTTGCTGTGTCAGGCGAGCCTCTCTGCACCTCTGTTTAATGGGGACAATAGTTACCTACAGCTTGTCTCCTCGGTGTCGTGAGACTGGACTCATTAGCGCTGGCAAAGTACACAGCCACCTGGATCAAAGAGAGAGATAAGCACTTGGTTTCATCATTTCAAGACCCAGATCAAAGAGCCAAGGGCAGTCTTGATTTACCACTAGTTGTACACCTGCAAGAAATGTCCGAATAGAAATCAAGCAGTAAAACCATTGACAGTAAAAACAACAACGAAGGCACAACAAGAAGTTTGCAGCTGGCCAGCTGGAACACAATGAAACAAGGAAAACTAAAAAACAACTGCTTTTTTGTCTCTGACACTTTTTACCCTCTTGTTGCAGAGGCTTTTGAAACAAAGCAAACACGCCACAGAACATATAACTTGACATTTTTTTTAAAGGAAAAAACAGAAAGAGCTTTCCTCCCCTGTAATAACTGCAGCTTTTGGAGGAAGAAGGTTCTATGTAAGAAGTTAATGATTGAACAATAAATTCCTGGTAGTTAAGGCAAGGGCGAAGCACAAGTCTGTCTCTGCCTCTATTCCCTGCCACTCTGACAGCCATCAAAGGTTGTCAGGCCTAAAGTCGCCAATAAATTTTCCAGCTCCCGAGCAGCATACTAGAGTCTTCAGGCCCCAGTGTCTCAAGTAAATGCCTTCACATGGTGCTATGTACAGGCTGTCATGTTTTATATATCCCCTCTGGTTAGTAGACCCTCACATTCCTAGGAGCAAGGCTAAGAAAGGACATTCACCCAGAGAGAAGTAAAAGTTGCATAAAGATAGGTCATGGTTATCCAGGGAGAGAGAAGAAGCAGTGCAGACATTTCTGGGGAGTGAGCCCCAAGTGCTGGGGGATATACCCCTGGTGCTGGGGGGTTCTTCAGCCTAGCCCATACTTCTGCCTGGGCTTGGGGCATGAAGGAGGCATTGTTCCCTGCCTCTGATGCCATCTATCAACATGACACGACAAGTTTCCTAGTTTGTAAGGTACCTCAAGACAGACGTGATGAGCCACTGTCTGGAAGGCAGCCACTTAAAGAAAGGGGAGAGGTGATGGGGCACTGCTGGTCAGGAGGTGTAAATCAGAACTGAGTGTCAAGGAAAGGCATTTTTTCCTTGGAGCACCAGAGGGACACCCTCTAGCCTTACTTGTGTCAAATAATCAAGCTACTTCAGCCTGTTTCTGTACTTATGAAGGAAACACTTAAGGGCAGTGGCTTGGTGGGTTCATGGGGTGCATTTAAGATCCTTGCAGGACAGCAAGGAATAGAGGCAGACAGGTAAAGCAGATGTGAAAGACAGTGGTTAGAGAATGATCACATTGTCTGCTCAGCAAGTCTAGGAAACTTTTTTGATTCAATTTAATGAAATGCTTTAAAAAAGGGGAGAAAAAGAGGCCACCAACATAGCATATCCAAGTCAAGCTAATGGAAAGAAATGGGGTTTTATTATTTTAGCAAACATCAGTGGCGATGGGGTTGAAACAACCTCCTGAATCAAAATTCCCCCCCTCTAGAAAGCTGATCAAGCTCCAAATTTTCCTGCTGGCCTCAGCTGCTCTGAAGGGCCAACCCAAAGCCCTGGAGATGAACAGTGGGAACATGAGGAACATCAGGAGCAGATCCAGCTCTGTGTGGCTTTGGCTCAGTTCCCAGCAGACACAGTAAAAGAGGGGAGAAATCAAACCTGTGGAGGCTGGAAAGGATTGAGACACCAGTGGGGCTCCTCTCATCTAGCCATAGCTGTCTGAAAGCTGGGTGTACAGCTCTGCCTGGCTGTCTCAGCTCTCTTTATTGTGTCTGGAGCGGCAAATGCCTCCAAAGGATGATTCATTCCAACAACTTGAGGTGCCTTTGTGCTATCGTATCACACCCCTTCCCAGTTTGCTGTCAGTGTCCAGTCCCCTCATATCCATGCTGTCCACACAGTAATTCATGCTGGGAGCCCTGCCCTCTGTAATGAGTTTCAAGATGAACTCTGGCCACTGCTGGCAGGACAGTTTGCCCTAGCATCAGCATGGACTGAGCCTCAGCCCCACTGTGGCAGACCTAATAGTCTCACATACCTCCACATGCCTTCCAGGCTCACAGTACCAAGCCTTAGTGTCCCATCATAGGAACACTTCTGCAACAGCCTGACACTTGTCCCTCTATGGAACAAAAAAGGGACCTTGTCCTTTCGTGTGATCATCTTTCCACTGATCAAAGAGGGAGCACATGGCTTCCTTGAAGTAAACACCCTGTTTACTGATGGTGATCATTAAGTGATGCCACTCCTACTCAAAAGGATAATGAGTTGTTCATGGGAAGCCATACTTGCAGCATTGCAACATTCTTTAATGGAGTAGCTTTTCTGTGATTCTTAAAACAGTCCTATCCCTGAAACTAATAGCACCTTTCAGATGTCTGTACTTGGTATTGCAATCAAGCCAGTGCTTCATCCACAGAAGTTCCTGCTGAAGAGGAATGCATATGGGCTGGGATTTCAGACCTTCACGGGAGATGTGCATTTTTTAAGGAGCCAAATCAATAAACTCCTTCCACAAGAAAAGGCATCAAGGCTTAGATGGTGGTGAGGAAGCATAGGGAATGAACTGGAGGTGAAACGAAAGGAGGGCCAGTTGTTCTGCCATTTCTCTAATTTAAAGGCTGGTGGGTTTTTCTGTGTAATATTGAGGTCTTACCAGAGACCGATAAATTGCAATTGCATTGCCAGAAGGGAAAAAAGCTCTCAAAGGGTTTCCTGTACCATATGAGACTAAATAGGTCACATCTATGGGAGGGGAAGGGTGTCTCTTGCAGTGAGCAGTGTTGTTCTAACAGTGAGCACCCAGGCCTTTTGACATGTGGGGCACGTCAAGGCTTGGGGAACTGTATTATCACTGAGGGGAATTCTTCACGCCCAGCTCACCTGGCCATTTGAATGCAGTTCAGTGAGAAGTAGTTGTAGCTGGCTGAGAAAAAGGTTGCAATATGAAATAAATTCCTAAAATACCAGACACATATATAACTGTCTCCCACTGCAAGCCCATCCCTGCTTGCTACCTCCTCACATTTTTGCTAAACTAACCAAAACCAGAAAGGGACTGTATTTCAAGAAAAATAAAGTAGCATAATTAAGTCTGTTACTGTATGCGGCATACCATTCAGGATGTTACAGTGCAAGAAGTTACTGTAAAACCACAAGATACATGCGTTCTAAATAACTACCTGTATTTGTACCCTTGTCCCATGTTAAATTTGTCAAGAGCAAGATAGCTTCCACCACCACAGCTGAAGGTGAACTTCCTCACCCTAACTGAGGAGTAAGAAATTCCCCCCAGAGATGATGCTTATGCCACTGCTCTCCTTCTGCCACAGTTCTGTGTCCCTGGCAAGAGTTGAGGATGCTGCTGGGTCTGCTCCCTCCCTAGGAGACAGAGAGAACAATACTAGCAACAGGTTATCAGTGTCACAGACATTTTTAATATCTGTTTTTAAAGAATATTATTGAAATAGTATATGTTGTCTTAGTTAAAACAGCATTATTTAGCTTTAAAAGAGTGTGTCTGGGGTTTTTTTTCAGTGAATTGATATTTTCACATTCTTCTCCGAATTTATTTCCCTCTTAGCTTATATCTGTTTCTAGAGGTGGTGCCTTTCACTAAGGAGCATTACTCTCATACTGTACCATTTGCCCTTATGTCCTAGCCCCTTGTAGTAGACACCAGGTAAACATAAACAAAAGGAGCTTACTGTCCCTCCACGAGACCAAGAACAACCTCCTTTGGCTTTCAAGTCCTTACAGCACTTGAACCAGCCTCTCCCATCCCCCAAACTTCTGTTCTTTCGAGTATTTAGCCAGAGATGGAAAAGCCACATTTCTTCTTACATGCATGTTATTATCCTTCAAATGAATATGAATGAAAATGAATCATATTATTCATCAGATCTGATAAGCTCTGCATGAGCAGGATACAGATCGCCTCTGAATGAACAAATGCTGATAAAAGTCAGTATTTGAAGACAATAGCAAATTTTCTTTCCTAGTATCAGATCTCCTTTTATGTGCTTTCCATCAACATTCAAGTAGCTGAGTTTTCCTACCTTTTTCTTTTATTTTGACAGAAAACACATCTGTGAAATGAAAATCATGTGAAAACACATCTGATAGTGATCACCTGGAGAGTCTCAATGGCAAAACTGGTAGGACAAGACTGAAACTTCTTTTATAGTCTTGGAATTGTTTGGTCTGAGAGAGAATAAATATGAATGATATGACCAATTGCATAGATCACATTTCAGGTAATAGCCAAATTGTAAATAGTCTCATAATTCCTATCTAATTCATGAATGAGAAAGTAGTTGAACTGTGAAAATGGAATTGTGGCTTTCCAGATTCTCTTTTCGGTTCTGTTTGAAAGGTGGAAGAGGAGAGCATTGGGCTCAATTACAAATACATGACATGGCCTGCAAGTGCAAGGCTTCTGAGCCTGGCTGGGAATGCTGATAATTGATTTTCATGGAGCAGTATTTCCAGTGTTCAACAGTTCGATCTGTCATTCATTTTGGACTGACCTCTTTTTTAAATGAAAAAAATCATATAGCCTTTCTTAGTGAGGAATTCTTCAAATATAAAAAAAATCAGTGGCTGTCAGATGAGAAGCAAATGAATGACTCTTAAAGATCTACAGCCAAATATTCACATCTCTATGATAGGGACCCTGCCAACATAAACATGTAGTTTGCATCTACATTTTTTGCACCTAATGAAATAGTTTTTTTAAAGGAACCACCTCATTTCCCTATAGAGAAGCACATGCCTTTGAAGGTCTCCAAAGGAGATACACTCTACGGAACAGAAACATCTGAAGTTCTGAATAGGAAACTTTGACAATATTCATCAGCTCTCTGAGACATCTCTTTGGCAGTGGCTGGAGCCTCCATATGAGACATCTCTCAGTTCACACTGACCGGGGAGCCTAAACTTGTATTAAGAACCACCTCAGCAGAAGCCAAAGCTGCAGTCAAAAGTTATGTGTTTTCATCTATGCAGCCTGCAGCCTTCCCTACCTGTTCACTGAAATAATAGTGCATTTAGGATATTGCATGAATGTGAAGACATGCAAATCTTTGGCAAATGCACCGTTAATTTTAAAAACACCAAATTTCAACTGCTGAAGAGAACTTGTTACCTGATACCATAATGCTCACATGCATTAACATATTTTTTTTTTCTTTCAAAGCCAAGAAGCTTAAAATACTCAACAGCATTAATAGAAATAGGGTGGATAAGCATTACTGCCTTCTATGTGTATAGTTGTCTATTTAAATGCCTATTTATATATTTACAGGACAAGACACAGCAAAATACACACAGACACACACACTTCTGTGTTCATATTGCTGAAATCACATAGCAAGTCTGAAGATTAGACCAGAAATAGAACCAAGATCTCCTGATGCAAAACCTTTTGCTTTAACCATTTGAGAATAGGTCCCCCTAGCCTTAAAGGCTGTCAGATTAAAATGTAAGGGGAAATGAATCACAGAAACTTCAAATCAAAGCATGAAATTGAAAATCTGTCAGATCCATAAAATGAAAATTCTCTCCAAAGGAAAATTCTGACACAATCACATTTTCTCGTGAAATTGGAGCAGGAAATAAGGTCATTCTGGAAAAAAAACCCAACAAAACGAAACAAAAAACCAAACAAAAAACACAAATGAACAAAAAAAAGCCTGGTCAAAAAACCCCAAATCCACGAAATCCAAAATACCCAACCAAGCAACAAACAACCCCATCCAATAATAATAATAAAAAATTATATTATAATAATAATAATTATTAAAAAACCTTTAACACTCAGCATTAGCCACTTCAGTAAGAGAGTCTGAAGGGTTTTGACAAGTACTGTATCTACGCCAAAAAACCCCAGGGCTAGATCTTCCACAAAAATAAAAAAACTTAAAGGGACATTGTCAAATTTGGTAGGCCAAATATTTGAGCTACTTTAAACTCAGAATAATACAGAAGGGTTCATATTTTTCTTTATTAAAAAGAACAGCTGAAAGATATCTATGAAGAGTATGGTGACATAGTTTGTATATTTATTTTGTAACTAAGGATAACAGACTTTGCAACTTTTTTGCTGGGTTTTAAAACCTCTCTTACATTGTAGGTTGAAAGATTACTTTCTAATTAAAACTTACATATTTTCTTTCCTTTGCTCATACCCAGAAAGCTGTGGATAAAATCCAATAGAAAAAAAAAAGTAAGTTAAAATGGGACATAAAGAGGGGTGGTGGTGGTGGGGAAATGTTTATTTTTAAGTGCAGCATGGCATCATTCTGTTGTAAAAATCTGGCACAGACTGATTTTCTGATGTGCTGAGACCCTACAGCTCCTTTGAATTCAACAGAAGATCTGAGTGCTCAGCAGACTCTCTGGGAAATCAGGCCACACTGCTTTAGCTTCCCAAAACTTAATCCTGCAACAAGTTCTTCACATGTCTAGATTGACGTACGTGGTTACTCAAGCTGGAGCTAATGGGACACTTCATTGTCATTCCATTGGCATATGTGCAGAGATCAATGGCTAGGTTTCTGACTTAGCACAGATGCAACCCATCATCCTAAAGATGAATAAAGACTAAAGCCCACAGTGTGAGCCAATCACACCAGGCTCCAGTCAATGGAGGAAACAGGTACTTCTCAGGCACAGATCATCCCTTCCAAGCCCAGCACACAAACTAAGGTGCAGAAACATTCAGGAGCATGTGTGTGCAGCACAAATCACTACAGGAGGTCACTGACTTACATGAACAACCTTCTGGGTTTTGACGTGTTCACTACTGAGGCTCAGAAAGTCTGTATAGAGAGGTAGTAGGGAGGACAAACTGGTTAGTATTTTGTATATAAGTTTCTTGCTATGGGGAGGGTATACTTTTTATGAAATTTACAAATAATTTTTGAAGCAGGGCCTAGATCCTCTTTTCTCTGGGCAAAAAAACTTCAGATTTTTTCTGTGGTGAGAAGAGTTATTGTCCCCTGTATGGTCCATCTCAAGATAGGAATGAATTTGATTCCCTCAAGCTGTCTGAGGACATAAGTTAATACAGATCTCCAGTATGTTCATAGAATCATAGAATCATAGTCATAGAATCATCTAGGTTGGAAAAGAACTGCAAGATCATCAAGTCCAACCATTAAATCTACTCCACATATGCACTGCTAAACCACATCCCTAAACACCATATCTACATGTCTTTTAAACATAGCCAGGGATGATGATTCAATCACTTCCCTAGACAGCCTGTTCTAAGGCTTGACAACCCTTTCAGTGAAAAAATTCTTCCTCATGTCCAATCTAAACCTCCCCTGGTGCAGCCTGAGGTGATTTCCTCTTGTCCTATCACTTCTTACTTGTGAGAAGAGGCCGGTGCCTACCTTTCTACAATGTCCTTTCAGGTAGTCATAGTGAGTGTAAGGTCTCTCTTCAGCCTCCTTTTCTTCAGACTAAATAGTCCCAGTTGCCTCAGCTGCTCCTCATAAGACTTGTTATCTAGGAACAAGTTGGGGGTACAAGTTGTTGTTCTCTAGGAAAAACATTTTGGACATAGTCCCCAAAAAGTGACCCTCTACTATAGTTCATCAGCTACTGTATAAAACTCATTACCAGCTGCACAAACTGATTTCGGGAACACAGAATCAGGGAGTCTAAAAAAAGATGTGAACTTGTACATCTGATGAGATGTATAAGGGTGGTCACAAGAGGATGCAGATTTAAACTCACTGGGGAATGGGGACATGTAGGCTTCTATGGAGTTATATTTAAGGACTTCAGGATATACATATTGTTTGTGATGAGGATGTCCTTTGGCTGATCTGTGCCACAGCCCCTGTAGGATGTCCCTTCTTAGGAATCAATCAGTATATCAGAAAAAAAGGACTAACCCCATTCCTTAATGTACTGTGATCCAGTAAGCTGCCTGGCTAGCCACATGTTATTGTTTTTAACCACAGTAGCGTGATATGAGTGATAAGGAGCAGCTCAGGAAAGCGATGTTCTGCTTCTGCATGGAGACATAAATACTGACAGATCTGACATTTAATTGCATACATTGTGTAAAACCAGGAGACAGCACTAATCCCTCATAAATCTTCCCTTTTAAATTATGCATTCAGATCACTGTGCCTCTGCTGTAGGTTGTTTCCCCCTGCAGAAACTAATCTTATAGCTGTCCCCATTCAAAGGACCCTCAAGCAATACCCTGGGATGAGTCAGCTTTTCAGGCAGCAGAAATAACTTTGGTCCATGCAAGTGGCTGAGAAACTCTTTAAACTTTGACTCAAAATTAGTGTAGTTCTACTTATTTTTCCCACAGCTGATGAACCGCCACAGTTGGCTTCGTAATGTCCTTTGCACTTTCACACTTCTGCATTTTATGTTTCAGCCCTGATTTCCAATTGAGCCTAGTGATCTTCATTGTCTTATTCACCACAGTGATCAGCAGCATGACAACATCCATGCAAGGGGTTAATCATTCAACTTTTGGGGCCTTTCATTGTTTACATAAGAAAAATAGTTTGGAAAAAAAAAACCATTCAGGGACAGGGAGTCCCCATTTGTCAGTGTTAATAAAGGTAAGGCTTAGCCAGTGGCCTGTGTCAAGGTAGCACGTGGTGCAGAAAGCTAGCTAGCTTTGGAAGCCAGGAGTCCTAGTCTTAAAAAGCTTATGAGAAGATGAGGGGGATGGTAGGAGGTGTTTTAGTTTTTGCCAAGACACCCTTTTTGCCTCCTCTGCTGCAGAAGTAGAGTGTGGCACATGAAGCTTGTCTAATCCACTTCGGTTTACTGTTGAGGTTTGAGTGAAGGGACCTGAGGAGAAGGAATGTGTCTTAGAAACAAATCTATTTCAGAGGACTGAAAACCCACTCTCAGATTTTCTGTTGACAGTTAATGAGGCTTCCATGGATGTCAGCACAAGTGCAGCACCCATTTCAGTCTGTTCATTTGACATTGTGAAGGAGATAAACTTTGTGGTTTGGTGAGGTCATCTGGAATATGCTGTGACTATGTCTTCAAACGCAGGAAGACTCTCAGAACAATGCTATTTCTCAGTTTATCTGCTTTCTTCTCAGTTTATCCTATATACACAGCTGCGGTTTTGTAATCCCCAACCAGACTGTGCTCATTGAAAACATCACTTAAAAATTAGTGTGCTAACATCCATTTAAATTATTATTCTCAAGTTTTCTCTTTGAATGCCTGGAACTGGATTCCCTGTGCCTAAATCATTCTCCTCCTGTTGCCTAAGAGAGCGCAGGAGCAGCCTTTTATTTCTCCAGGGTTGTTGCTTGAATATTCCTACTTGATGAGAAGAGCTTAGTTTTGTACCAGAGGCTAACGATGCCACTATCACCTATTTCTACCCCATAGCTGGGTGAAAGGATCTCACACACAGATTTCATCTTGAAGGTTCTTAACAGATTGCTTGCAGGGAGGGTGTCTTAGCTCTGTATTTGAGAGAAGTGCTTTGTCAGTCCCAGCCTCCACCATCAGTTGTCTTATAGAGCAATCATAATGAGGATGATAGGCAATGACAGAGCTTATTTAGCAATTAACACCATAAAATTAAATTAATTGGCTTTTTTCACCCAAAATCACATCCCGTTGAGTTACACATTGGACTTCCCCACCCTTCTGCATTACCCACCCAGATCCTTGGACAAAAACAATTCCATCTGTGGAGACATGGGCATTGAGCAAGACATAGCTCACAATTCACATGATATATCCCAAATGCATTTCTTTATGTTGACCTAAGTCTCTAGTCTAACTTGGAGGATAAAGTCTGTAATGTACAGAGATATTTTTCATTAAAACATGTATTTTGGCCACCTTTGTTAAACTGGAATTAACTGCCTGCAAGCCAACAAGTGGAGACAACTGCAATGTCATGGCCCAAATGGAAAAATAACCAGACATCCATACTTATGTCATGTCATGCTGGAAAAATAGTAAGGAAGAGCAAGAACAGTAGAGCTGCAACTAAAGACATAAGGAATGCAAAGAAACCTGCATTTCCTAAAGCCTGAGCATGTTAGGATGTACTTCAGTCACGTGATGTCATATTCCAACAATGTTTAGTGCAATCCTACCTATGGCTCTAATTTAGGTTCACTTCCAACAGAAAGATGTGAAACAAGTAGCAAAGGAGGTGCTTGAACTTTAAGGCGGCCTTGGATAAAGTTGACTGAGACACCAACAGATAAATCATGTTGAACTTGGAAAATGAGTTTGTTTACATTAATACTAATCTGAATCTATTCTTTTACCCCTTTCCTCCTTTATGGCTGGGATCACCTGCGTAAGAATGGGATCTCTGTTTTTTAGGTGGTCCTTTGCCACTGGTGCACAACCACTAGTGCATGGTGCCATGCCTCCTTCAGTGCCTGACATTATAATTATTTCTCAGTAATTAACATCATAACCCAGACACAAGGGAGAAGAGCAAGCCTACCTTATAAAGCTACTTTTTCAGAAGTATTTTGGTTTCTGAAGCCTTTATGACTTTTCTAGGGGGATAGGGATCCCTGCATGGGGAATTTAAGCCTGTTGGCAATAGCTTTGCTTTTCTTTTCTCTCAAGGGAAGGACTGCGAAGTTGTTTATGGGCCTTGTGGGGTCTGTGCATTGTAATCTGATTGTAATTTATTTCTTTGAAGAAATACACCAAAATCCACTCATGATCAGTGTTTATTCTTCAATCAGTGAAGCTGCTGTCTGGGGTGAGTGGAAGAGGAGTTTGTGTGAGGTTTTTATGCAAAATTTCTGTAGAAATAGATTTAACAAAAATGACTGTATGAATATTCTTTTCAAATTGTTATGCAGCGACAGAAAATACACATTCAGGAAACAGAAGTCATTCTAAGTTTTCCTCTTCTGAAACAAAATATGATATCATCTCTATAAACATTTTCTCATTTAGAGAAAGACCTGGATCTCAGCTCAACACTGGGCTTTCACCATCCAGAATCCTAGTTTGAACACTACCGTTGAGAGTGGAGATGACAAAGAGGGTTTCAACCCATTACTGCAGCCAGTCAACAGAATTTATCACTATGATAGTCTGGTTTGGTTTTCTGCCTGTCCAAAAAATATCTTCAGACTTGCAGCCACAGAAACCATGAGGTTGTTGGCCTCAGATCAGATCAGCCCATTTGGTCCACAACACACATAGTCTGCCACGTACTCCATTTGCTGACAAGAAAAAATGCAGTTCAGATTTGAGGGTTACTGGGAGGCTTGTTAGTCTCCCATAGAAAAACATGACTAAATCAAAGGTGCTTTTTTGGTACTCTCTGGTGTAGTGTCTCACTTGGTGTCCTTGCTTGCCAGTCATGACACTCCCAACAGGGTGTGGATGGATACAATATTCCCACAGTTGTGAGCGGCCCAGCTGCTGGCCTAAGGCATTTGTGAGGTAACTCCAGTGCAACCCACACCAAGGGCTTCTGAACAGAGTGTAGCTGCTGCAGCACCATGTCCTACAGACACACATGGGGAGGATATCGTAGGCTGGAGAGGGCCCACAGAGTTTAACTTCCAAGGGTTTAACTTCTTAATCCTTTAAACAATAATTGCACTCATTGCAAACAAAGTGAAGGTTGTGCATGGTCCAAAATGCTAATGAACGTTAGCACCATACACAGTCAAACGTCCCTTTCATTAGCTCAGGAAAAAGAAATGTGAAAACATATTCTAACTTTCTATCTTTAATTGTTATGGATTGAGGCCAAAATTGTGCCATTTGTTTTTGTGTGGGTAGACTTCTGCAAATGTCGGACAGAGAGTAGGTTTCTGCAAGGATGATATAGGGCTGAGCTGGATGAAACCATTTCAGAGGTCATGACTTCCAGTCCTCCCGTGGGACTTCAAGCACACACTCAACTTTTTTGTACAGGGAGCTGTTTTCTAAGTTGAGGAGGCTGTTCACAGTACAGGAATTTGAACATATATGTAAACCTCTGCATGACCGGATCTGAGGTTATAATCTGTGTAAATGTGGCTGTTGCATTATAACTAGCAATTGTTAAGAAAAGGGCTTAGAGATACAATCATGGCTTTAACACCAAGGATTATGCAAGAAAATAGAGATAAAAGGGGAATTCTTTTCCTTTTATTACACTTCTCAGTACAAGTATTATGAAAGGACTCTACATGCATTTTTTTTCACCATTTTCCCACAGTCATTTATAATAATCTCTTGGAAGAATCAAACTGAAACTTCAGTCCCTAAAGGAAAAAATTGTCCACTCATTCATTTTGTTATGTACATGTTCATACGAGCTCAGATGGTGCCACAAAATGTATTTTACAACTGACCTTCAAAAAGCCAAAACTTATTTGGGGGAAACCACAAAGTGTTAAAGAGTTACACAAAGCAGATTCCAAAACAACGTAGTGAGGTGCTAAGTCTGACAGTTACAGCAAGTCCTCTACAACAGACTAAAGCCTGAAAGATGCACTTAAAACCGGGGGGGGGGGGGGGGGGAAAAAAACAAGCTTTTCCTACATGGTTAAAAACCACTAAAATCCCGGGTTTTTTCCTCTCTATCAGTAACACAGCATTTCTTCTCCAACCTTTTTTTAAAATAACTTTCAGTA
>WTSP01027722.1:0-11604 GCA_025331215.1 Actenoides lindsayi | reverse complement strand
AAAATATTTTGATATAGTTGTTGTAGAACTTTAGCCAATCACCCTAGGAGATGGGTGATCACTGACCAATCGCCCCACGGGGCTAGGGTATATAAAACGGGGTTATAATTTAATATGGTTGCTTCTTTGCCTGCTCTTGCTGAATCTGTGTGTTGCTGCATCTCTCCACTCTCGGGATTTACAGCGACACTGTGGTCATTTGGGGGCAATAATTATGTGTACATTTATTCTCATCTCTCCTCCTGGGCTTCCTCTGAGCAGTTCTTTCCCCCCTGCATTTGTTTCATAGAAGCAATGATCACACTGACACCGGAATAATATTACCAGAATTCAGCCTGTGTCATTTCTCAAACATCACTGTTCTTAGTGTCTGATTCTGAAAAGTAATCAGGATCTGTTTAGTTCAGGGTGTTGTTTGCTGCTAAACTGAATGCATTTATTTCTGTTTGGGCATTTCCTAATCACGTGAACTTTCTCTTAGGGCACCAATATAGATATTGTCTACAAAATCTGCTTTGGAACAACAGGAAGTAATACTGTAGCATGGCTCAGAAAAGGAAAGGAAAAAAAGGACTGTTTCAGTGAAAGTTAAAATGAAGTACATGCATTTATTTTCTGGTCTGGAGACACAAATGTTCATGTACTGATGAAATTTTAGATAATTTTCTTGTCTGATTATTTATACACACATTTCAGGAAATGGTTTGTTTGTCTAGTTAGTGTCCTTAAAGTGAAGCATATAATATGGGTAGGATTTCTCATGATTAGACTCAGTATGTACATCCAAGTCAACAATAATACAACTCTTCTAAAACTGTACATGTTTCTCATATGTTATCATTGTTTGAGATGCCAGGAAAATGCCATTCATATGCAAGTGTAATAAAGTGGAAAAATCATCAGTGTTCTTGTAAGCCTTTTTGGTTTTCCTCACTTTCTAGAGATTCCAGCAATTTTAAAAAATATGCACTGTCTTTGCAATTTTGCTGCCAAAAAATAAAAAAGCTAGTTTATTCTGTAATATAACCCTGAAATGTGGCTGCTTTATATTCAGCTTTTCTATTACTCAGTACTGTTTGAGGTGTTTCCAAGATGACATCTAGCATACCCTGGCTTAGTAAAGTATTTAATTAGTTTAATGACTAGCCAGTATGATGAGGGGGTAAAATTCTCTCTGGATCAAGTCAGGGGTCAAACTTAACCTCAACTATAACTGAACTGTTTTAAGCAAATTAGTCTTTTATTAGAGGCACTTGTTTTTACAGTGAGTATATGAACCTCTTATGTATCTTGATTTATTTTCCCCTTTCCTTGTTTTCTAAAAAACCCCAAACATATCTGAAGATGTATTTATTAGGGAGACATCATTTCTTATAGTCTTTATCTTGTTTGGGTTTGTTTTATTTTGTTTGTTTATTTGTTTATTGGTTTTGTGGTGGTGGTGGTGGTGGTGTTTTTTGTTGAGTTGTTTTGGTTTGGATTGGGTTTTTTGTTTGTTTGTTGGTTTGGTTTGGTTTTTTTTTTTCTCTGAATACGTAGCAGTCTTGGGTTCAGTTGGGAAAAGTTGCTTGTCTTTTTTTTTTTTATATGTGGATGAATCATAAGAAATGGTATCTAAGCTTTTGTTTTCTTTGCAGATGATGACAAGTATTGCCAGGAACCCAATAGGTGGCACTCTTTCCTCTGAGCTGGACTCATTCAATGTAGTTATGTGAAGAAACATAGAATATAAAAAAAAAAACCCACAAGAAAACCCACCAAAAAAAGAGGTGGATATTAAAAAGTGAATAATGTAGAACAGGGCTGATCCAATTCTGAAATTAGCTGCTGTTTTCTTTTTGTTTGTGACACTCTCTTAGCTCTCTTGAAAGGTGTTATTCAGCGACCATTTTCTAAGTGAGAAGCCAGCATAAAACATATGAACACATCTATGACTAACAATACAAATAATGTTCTTCTTTGTATTCAAAGACAATAGAGAAAATAGCATCTTTCATGGCCTGCAGCCTCTCAGAATAACAACTACCTACCTACCCACCAGAACCCAGAGTGGAGCTGGCTATGCCAGGCACAGGGACATGAATGATCTCAAAAACTCAGTTATGTTGCTCTGACAAGTGCTTAGAAAAGCAATTCCAAAAGTCTGCAGTGGAGACAATTATTAGATTACTTTCTGGCAGTGTGGCAGGAAGTGGCAAAACGTATTCCAGTTCTGTAGCATTAGGGTTGACTAAAGCTTAGGAAAATCTTCAGACTTCAGTGTGTTTATTCTAGTAGAGAGATTCCCATTAACATTAATGCATTTTGGATCATGCCCTAGCTTTCCGGTTGTTAGGCTATATCTCAGGAGAGATGTCATAAGGTTTAGAGGTTATCAAACTTTGGCTAGCCATTGGCAATGCTCTACATTAATATTTAGAACCAGGAGTCAGGAGATCTGCTTTCTCTTGAGTATGTACATCAAGCTTGACAGGTTATTCAACTTCTCTGTCTTGGTATCTATGTTAGCAAAATGGGGATAATAATCCTGTTACCATCTCCTGTTCTTACCTTGCTAAGGTGCTGTGAGAATGCATGTATTTTTGAAGTGCTTAGAGATCCTCAGAGTCTTCTGTGTAAGTGCAAAGTCTTGTTTTATTTTATTATTCAGTGCATTCTACTTGAGGGTCAGGAGACATTTGGTTTCCATTTTGGAACTTGCCATAAAAGGAATTATTACAGAGAGCTTCAGAGAACTACTAAATCACACAAGGCTTTTAGGAAATAAAGAGGAAGAAAAAAAAATAAAAAATTATACTCTTCACTTCTGCAAAAAGGCCACAGATACTTTTGCTGAAATTTATACACAAAACCTATGAGAGACACCCCTACTTCATATAACAGTGTCTGGGATTCAGTAATTTGTACTACATTTTGGAATTGCTTTTCTTTAATACACGGCAAGGGTTAGTAGCCCTGTTAGGAGATATGAGCCAAAGCTTTCACTTTTAAGTTGCATATTGTGGATGAAATACATCATGAAATATTTAAATAAATAAACAGATGGAGACCTGCCTGCTGATTTCATGGTATTTGACATAGAGAATGTTTGTCTCCTAGAAGAATGTTTTTAAGAATTTTATTAAATTTCAACTGCAGCACATACTGCACACACTTTTTTTTTCAGTAATAACCCTCACAGAAGCTTGGGAAGAAGAAACACTACAGTTCTTGTGAGGTTGTAGTGCACTACACACTTGCTTCACCAATTTTTTATAGTGGATGTTTTTCTATAACCTTTGAACTGCAACTTCATTCTAACAAGAGGGAAAATATCCTGTTTAATCAATAAGACATGGCAGGGTGTGAATAAGTGCATATTTATGATAAAAGCTACTTGTTCCACATTAAGATCATCTAATACAATTCAGACAGTGGAATGTCTGATTAGGAGAATGTATTTTATTATAAAATGTTACTTTTTGTCAAGGAATCAGCACAAGCTTAATTAAATGAACAGGCTAGTAAGCTCTGATTGGTCAATTCTGCTGTTTCACATTCTAGTCAATTAGACCATTTAGTTTTTCAGGCATTCACACATGGCTACATGATGTTAGTTTTATTTTTTTTTACATTTTAGCTGAAAAACAGAACTGCCAATAAACTGAAAATTAAATAATTTTCTAAATAATTAATGGGTTCATTTGCTTGCCAGACTTAATAATTAAAACATCATCAAAATAACTGGATTATATGACATAAGAACGATTCCCCAAACAAGTAATTTTACTTGTGATGAAAAGACTTGTTTCTGCATCCTTGGCAAACATTTAAGCCCTGATAGGTATTTTGGGTGTCTTAAAATGTATTATCAACTACTAAATGTTGAGGCAGAAATGTAAAAAAGTGATAACTTCTTTTTCTTCTTTAGACATCTTGAGAATTCTTTGTTCTTTTCTCTGTGTAGTTGTATTCTTGTCTTCTGTAGCTATGTAGCAGATCTCTCCAGATAAACTCAGAACAGGAGTGAAGATGACTATTGTGAGACATCTCTAACGTTCAGGTAAAATATAGAAGTGGGAACATGGAAAAGACAAGTAGATAGGGGCAAAGATAGAACTGAGATCCCATCAGTTCGTCTCTGAAAAAGTATTTAGAAGTGAAAGGTAAAAGTGCAGTATGTGCTACTCAAGGTGTACTGAGAGCGTGTTGTGAAATTTTATTTAGAAATTACACTTTAGAAATATTTAGAGATTGGGAACAAAAGTACTTCATCGTGAAGAATTCACGAAGAATAACAGGAAATGAAGGAATTTTCTGAATCCAAAATAAAAAGGAAAGGTGCACCATAAAACAGGTTGTATGAAACCGAGTAATAAATTCACATTCAGGAGATGGATAACTCTGTTCTACTATAAGTGTCTAAAGAACTTCCTTGGTTTGCTTAAGCCTGCTTTTCTAATCTATTAAATGGTCCAACTCATGCTTCAATTAAGCAATGCAGAGTACTGTTGTCTGTGGATATGGTCTGAAGTTGTATATCTGAGGAAGGTGCCTTTTCAGCATTCCCAAATGTTAATAGCAGAAATGACATGTCTGGGACATGGATATGTATAAGTCAGTGAGAGAGGAGTTTAGCAAAGCTCTGGAGGCCTGATCCTCTGCATCTCTAAAGTGATGTTGTCCCTTCTTATCTATCTTATAATCTTATCATATCTTATCTTATCATCATCTTATTTATTTTATCATCTTTTAGTGTATGTCTGATCTGGAAAGACACAAAGACTTTTTCTGATAGCCTCTCTTCTTTATTAGATCCCAAGCATATTTGTGCTTAGTGAAAACTCAGGGACTTAGCCAGCAGGAAGGAGGATGAGCTGCACCCATCAGTTCTGAGAGAGCTGGAAGATGTTATTGATATGTCACGCTCCATCATCTTTGAAAAGTTATGGAGAGCTGGAGAGGTGCCTGAAGACTGAAGGAAGGTCAATGTCACTCCAGTCTTCAAAAAGGGAAAGAAGGATGACCCAGAAAACTACAGACTGGTTTGTCTCACCTCTGTCAATTGTTCTGGATGTCATCTCAAAACGTGGAAGAAAAGGAAGTTATTGAGAGAGGTCAGCATGAGTTCACCAAAGGGAAATCACACAACGAATCTGATAGCCTTCTATGATGTCATAACTCACTGGATAGATAGACAGCAGTGGATGTCATCTATCTTGACTTCAGCAAGGCTTTTGACACTCTCTCTCCCAATGTCCTCATTAGAAAACTCATGAAGTATGGGTTAGATGAGTGGACAGTGAGGTGGATTGAGAGCTGGTTGAGTGACAGAGCTCAGAGGGTCAAGATCAATGGTGCAGGGTCGAGTTGGAGGCCTGTAGCCAGAGGTGTTTCACAGGGCTCAGTGCTGGGTCCAGTCTTATTTAGCATATTAATCAATGATCTAGTCAAGGGGAGAGAGTGTATCCTCAGCAAGTTTGCTGATGATGAAAAACTGGGAGGTGTGACTGACACACCAGAGGGCTGTGCTGCTATCCAGTGTGACCTGGACAGGCTGGAGTGTTGGGCAGAGAGTAACGTAATGAGGTTCAACAGGGGCAATTATAGGGTCCTGCACCTAGGGAGGAACAACCCCATGCATCAGTATAGGTTAGGGGTAGACCTACTGGAAAGCAGCCCTGAGGAGAAAGATCTTGGAGTCCTGGTAGAGAGCAAGTGTCCGTGGGACATCAATGTGCAATTGTGGCCAAGACAGCAATGGCATCCTGGGGTGCATCAAGAAGAGTATGGCCAGTAGGTCAAGGGAGGTCATCCTCCTCCTCTATTCTGTTTGAGTGAGGCCACATCTGTAATATTCTGTCCAGTTCTGGGCTTCCCAGTTCAAGAGAGACAGGGAACTACTGGAGAGAGTCTAGTGGGGAGCAACAAAAGTGATTAGGGGATTAGAGCATCTCTTCTACGTGAGAAGGTTGAGAGACCTGAGACCATTTAGCCTGGAGGAAAGAAGACTGAGAGGAGACCTTAACAATGTCTATAAATATCTAAAGGGTGGGTGCAAGGAGGATAGGGCCAGACTGTTTTCAGTAATGGACATGACAAGGGGCAATGAACACAAGCTGGAACACAGGAAGTTCATCTAAATATGAGGAAAACCTTCTTTACTGTGAGGGTGATGAAGCACTGGAACAAGCTTCCCAGGGAAGTTGTGGAGCCTCCCTCTCTGGAGAATTTCAATACCCACCTGGATGCAATCCTGTGTAATGTGCTCTAAGCAGTCCTGCTTCAGCAAAGGGGTTGGAGCTGATGACCTCTAAAGGTCTGTTCCAACTCCCACAGTTCTGTGAATTTTGTTCTTCTTGACTCATAGAAAAACCCAGATAGTTTTGAAAGAATACATTGCTACCATTTATTAAATGTCCTGTTTTGTTGAAATCTGATTCATTTCATAAGCAATTTTATCAGTGAAACTACCATTGGCTTTCTTCATCCAGGTCCCAGACAAAAAAAATTAATATATATATATATATATATGTAAGACAATCTTTGAGCTGTAGGAAGATCTATTCCATCACTCAAGGGAAAATTTTTACCCCTGTTCCTTTATTGAATTAATTTGATAGAAGTGTTCAGCAAACAAACAATACTGTGATGAGAACCCTATGAATGTGTAAAAGGGCCTCTCAGCTGCAACAGAATATACATACAAGATATTTTAAAACCTAAGAAATTCTATTTTGTCTGAAGAGGACATGTCCTCCCTTCTCAGATTCTAGTCCTGCTATCATAGGTGATTCTTAGTATATTCACTCAATGATTTTTATGTTTGTTGCAAGCACATACATCTAGTGAAAAAATGCAGCTTTGATAACTGATTTAAATGTTGCTTCCAACACTTTTCACAACCTCTTAACTCCCTCCAGCTTTATAAAAGAGATTATAAAATACTGGCTTTACTGTATCACCATGATAGTCTTCCCTCAAGAAACCACCTTTGGCTTTTCAGCTTTTATATATGTTATCCTTAATTTCAACAAACACAAAGAGAGTCATTGTATCCTTCAGAATTAGATTTGCAGACCTTCTTAAGCCTACTGTGTTGTAGAAGCTGCTTCTGTAAGATACGGCTCTACTTCTTCATTATTTGTTCAATACACATCTGTTGAGTACTTAACTTTCAAGCACCAAAAAATGGTATTTTTACCATTTAAAAAAATACTTTTTATAAAATCTTATTTCAAGAATTATTTTTTTTTTCTTGCAGGTCTTTTTTTCTTCTGTCTGTATCTATCACATGTATATAGTATCACTTTGGTCTGTGCACAAACTTGTATTCATTCAGAAGCTTTTATGACATTACAGCTTGAGATTCATTGATGTTTTTGTCTTCCAGGACACATGTGTCTTTATGGGCTAGTTAAATGAAAGGCAGAATCTTCTTGTATTTATGATTATATTTTAGTCAGAAATACTAAAATGAATTGTTTTAAGAGGCCTGTGGCTTCAACAGGTGCTCTTGAATTAGTCTCCAGTGTACTGTAATGTTACAGCAAGTGCCTGAAGGCACTTTTTTTTTGGAAAGCAGTATTTAAATACCAACTATTTGATTCTACCTGCCTTGCCCTACCACTACTTTTTTTTTGAAATGAGCTAATTGTGTCACTCATTAAATAGCAAAGACACCAAGGATACTGGAAAATAACAATTGTAGTTAAGTTACAGCTATGTTGAGAAAGGAATACATTACTACAGGGCTAGATCCAAGGTCATGGTTAGGAATCGTTAGAAGAATTAAACTAAACTAACTTGAACGAGATTTCTTTTAAAGTATGTGCTATTCTGGTATAAAGGCAATTGCCCACTGTATTAGAAAGTGAAGTCACTATGATTACCACGGGAAGGGAGATGTTATAAGTGACAGGTGAGGCACTTGCTTGCTTTTACTTGGTCCTTAACTAGATGAGTTCCTCTTTCTGTGCACATTCCTTTGGGAAAGAAAGAGAGAAAGAAGCTCCCTTTATAATATCCTCCTGATATGAGATAGCAACTATCTTTTCAGCTATGTAATTATCTCATTCCTTACAGTTATCTGTAATACTCACACTACCACTGGCATTCTGGATGGTTTCACTGCTCATTAATATGTATCTGTATCTCTTCTGTTTCCATTTTATTGCACTTCCAGTTGAGATTTCTGTTTCTGTTTGTTTTCCAAACATTTTAGAATGCATATAAAATTAAATATATGCTACAGGTGGTTTCCTGATCTTTGTCTGCAGTTAGGTTATTTCTCCCATTTAGAGCATTCAGAAGGAGCTCGATCCAAAATCCATTGATAACACCTGTAAAACCAAATGTGTATTATGGAAACAAACTGAAACTTTGACTGCTCTTATTTTTATTTGTCACTGATATTTTATTTGTGTTCTTAAAGGAGGGAAAACTTGAATGTGGTTTAGTGTTTTGGAATAAAACATCTTTTAAAATACATAGGATCATCACTCTTTTGGGAACATACTACTGCAATAGGCATCTTTTTCCATTTTTCTGCAATGCACCCTGGAGGATTCCGAGAAGAAATGCACGTGTGTGAAATTTTAGTTTCAGTGCCAGCTCCCATTGATCAGCTGGTGGTAGCTTCATTTTTATTATTTGTTTCTTGTTGCTTTATAGTCCAGAAAATTACTTACTGTACATGTATTTTTTACATAAGATTGCAGAAGATCTTTGATATTACTGACTCTCTGCAGTGAAATTCTTTGATGTGGAGGTATCAGTTGTCTTGAACTACGCTTACGGAGAAAACTGAGCTTAGAAGAGACAACTCATAAGAAAAGTTGTTCCTCCAAGATTATTAGCACCATATTTCTACATGACTTAAATATTTATGAATTTTACAGTTGTTTTGAACTTCTGTCTACTCTAAGAAGAGATTTGCTAGTTGTTGTGTGGATCCTTTCTTCCTGTTCTTTCCTGTCTCATGTTCTGCATTTACCAGTTTATGGTTATATCACTTTATATGTTTCCTCTTGGAAATGTATTAGATTTTCTAAAGCACTTCAAAGATTTTGGGTGTGTAGCATGAGTTCAAAGTCATATCTACACCTTATATGACTTTCGACTACATGCTTTTAACCTTTATTAGCATTGCAAATATATCAAAGCTAAACTGAATTCTAAATTCTAAACTTTTTCCACCATCATCCAGACATCAATCACATTTAAGTGCTACAGTGGTCCACAGTCTGTCTCTAGTGATTGTCAGCAGTCCAGGCTGATCACGTTTCTGAGGGACCTGATCTCAGTAGACTTGCTTTGAGCAGGAGGCTGGTCTAGATGACTTCTGGGGGTCCTTTCTAATCTACATGATTTTGTAATTTATTCTTGGTACAATGAAAGTGTGTGTTATCTGAAAACAACCATTTGCTAGGTTTTTAGCACTTTCTAATGGCAAAGGAGGAAGAGTGAAATTAAATATGTTGAACTTTTATTTAGAAGAGGCTAGATTCCAAAATACAGCAACTCCCAGTCTATAAAATTTTTGTGGTGTATCTTAAACTGTGGAACATGTGCTGCAGACACAGCTGAGTTGAAACTGATCTGGCCTGGCACGTTCAGTCTATAAGGTACAGTGCAACCCAATAAAGAGATTTCAGACGTTGAAATGGTACTTTCAAAGAGTTACATTGTTCCTTGGAAGGACTGCGTTAGTAAATTTAGCATTGCACATTGTCCTGATGATATGACTGCTTTGACCTGTGATCTATATTGCAGTCTTTGTAGCTCTTAGGAGCTATGTGTCACCTTAAGTTTTCTTACAACAAAAGCTCAGAGGTTAGATTAACATGTTACAACAACATATACTTGGGATTTGGTATGTTAGGAGTCTCTAAGTTGAACTCATCTGAGAGTCCTCCTATGATAAGCAAGTTCAGACTGCATCTTTCATAAAGTAGAACTTATCCTGTCTAAAAATAATTTAAACCTTGAAAGATCTTGCCCTGGAAGTCACCTATGAGTCTTACTGGCTACTTAGGAGTTCTTAGGTGCAAGACATCAGAGAAGATACCACAAACTAACAGCCTTACTGCATTTATAGATCATTAATCAACTACAGTTTATCTTCCTGCCATGCCAATGTTTTCTATCTTCTTGTCACTCAATTTCCCCATGTGAAAAGGGGGAGGCATGGTTTGGGAAAGTCTGCTCAAGACATGCATCTTCCTATCAAGCCCAAGAAACATTGCTTAGCAAAGGAACTGTTTACAAACTGGTTCTGAAGAGCTCTAGCTATAACTGGATAAGGTCAAATAACAACTCTCACAGCTATTGTACCACTGTTAATAATTGCTATACTTGCAATGGCCTGGAAATTGTGCTTGGGCCTTTTTGGTCCCAGTTTCCAAGATTCTTGTTTATCTGTTAGGCAGCATCTTTGCTAAAAAGCAGCTGCACGAACAAAAACCACTTTCCATAGTCATTGTGACACTAAGGGAGGACTCAGTGAAATAGATGAAGAGAAGAAAAGCAGAGGAAGGTGAGATATCAGAAAAGAACATAAAACTCCACATATTTTTAAAGTGATCTTCCTCAAGAAGTATTGACTGAAGACACATTGAAAGTTTGTGCTTAAGCACATTTTTAAAAGCTTTCATAAATATCACAATAAAGTGAAATTCATTGCTAGTTAAACCCTAACATTTTCTTAAACTTATTTCTTTTCAGATGACAGAGCTGCAGCACTGGGATAGCATAGGATTTATACTGAAAAATTTGAAATATCTTTCTGCATGAAGCAATAAATGACAATCTTCATATCCTATTATAATGGCCAATAAAGTATAAGGCCAACTAAAAAAAATAAGGTTGACAGAAACACAGAATACTTTAAGAAATGATATATACACTACAACCAATTACCACAGGGCATTTTACTTTATAATGCAAACTTTTCTTATAAACTGCAGTGTCCAAAAATCATCCAATAAGGGAATAGGTTATCAAATCTCATTCCAAACTGCAAAAAAAAAAAAAAAAAAAAAAATGTTTCTATTGCCCACCCTCATTTCTACCTTTAATAAGTTGGATACTAGGGTTTGGCTGGAAAGCACAAATGTGTGCTGTGAAAGGGAGCATAAAAGGACCTTAAAGGCCTTGTGTCCATAGCTTGTCTGCCAGAAGAATTCAAGGCAACCTTTAGGCTGCTTTAATTTGTGCTCCTTGGCAAAATACGAACAGGGTTTGATGTTAAATTAGCGTATCTGATTTCCTCACAAACACTTCTCATTGTGGCCTACTTGAGCCTGTAGCCATGGCTGGACATCAGAAAAACTCCAGTAACATGTTTGTTTTTAATACCTCTTTTTCATGCACAAGGGAATGGCATTCATCTCAATGCCTGGCCATCTACTGATTGGCACAGGCACAATTCAACTGCTTCCATGCTTGTTGGCAGCAGTAACATCCGAGTCCAATAATAAGCAGATTTTCATGCAAGGATAAACACATTTTGCACTGGATTGTAGGATCACTCTTGGATTCCATCTAGTTATCAAAATTGGTTTCCAACAGATTTTTGAAAAGCAATTAAGATAGTGATTTATTGTGGTTTTTGACATCGTAAAA
>WTSP01027721.1:0-24838 GCA_025331215.1 Actenoides lindsayi | reverse complement strand
GAGGCCGGGGATGCGCGGCCTACCCGGAGCGATGGTTGCGGCCGAGCCGGGGTTGAAGCCGGAGCCGGGGCTGGGGCTCCGCTTCCCGCCCCGTGACGGCCCCTCAGCGGCAGCTCTCGGCGGTCGGGGTGAAGGGAAGGCCTGGCGGGCGCAGCGCTGCAGGCGCCGGCCGCCGCCCGCCAGCCCGCTCGCTGCTCTCTGCCCGCCCTTCTCCGCGGTCGCGGGGGTGCTCCACCCGCGGGCGCACCGAGTAGCACCGCGGCGTTCCCGGTCGCCAGCGGGCGGGCCGCAGAGGCTGCCCCGACACGCAGCGTGGGGTGGGAGATCACCTCTAACCCACACACCCCCCCCCTCGGTTCTCCCGGGGCCTGTCGGCCGCCGCTCGCCTGCCTCCGGCCGGCCGCGGGAGCAGGGCTGCTGCTGTCGAAGGAGGCCGGCCCTGCGGGTACCGCGGCACGGAGAGCCCCTCGCCCTGCCTTCCCCCTGCAGGCCAGGCCCGGGCCGCCCGCCGGGTGAGCTGCCTCTCGGGTGCCTACGGCGGGGGGAACACCAGAGGCTGCTGAGACCCAGCGGTTATTACCAGTCACAGTCCCCAGCTGGTAACCCGCAGGCTAAACCCAGCTCACAGGGTGTATCTATCTGGCCCCTGGAAATGCCTAGAAAAATAGACACCTCCGAATTATTCAGGAGCGATTTAGGCAGGCCACCAAAGAAAAGACACATGAATTGGCTCTGCGTGAGACAGATGGGGTCCAATTAGGCTTAGCAGCGTGAACAGAATTACTCCAATTACAGGCAAAGGTCCGAGCATGACGAGAGGCTCTGTCTGATCCTATTTGGGTCTCACAAGATGCTCTGCTGAATCGGAGCTGGTAAAACTTGATGGATTCAAGCTTCACTCCATGAATTCAGGTCTGTCAATGCAGCACTTCCCATCCTGTCATAGTACGCCCGTTACCAGACATGTTCTACTACTAAGCACCATGATTTCCCACTTTGGAAGGTGGAGGGAGGATTGCATAGTCGCCCTGTTCTCCATGCAGAAGTGAGAAAGCCTCAGTGCAGAATATGACGCCAAATAAAGCATGCATTCCCGGTACTGGAAAAGTACTGTTCACTCACAAGTTTCAAGCACGCTGCCACGATTTATTGTTTCCATTAGAAAAGAGCATCCAGTAATCTGAAAAATGGATCTCGAAACCATTGTTCTAGATACTACGCTTGACACATAATAAAAAGAAAGCTTGTGCCCTGCAGAGCTTGTAGCGAGAGTAGATCAAGCGAGTTCTAAGGATACCCGTTGAGAGAGTTGTGCAGGTTGTTTCAGGTCTCACAGCCACGTTGCACCAGCACGCACAAACCTGCCAGAGCGCTTCCTAAAAGCCAGCGCTCACCGACACGTCCAAACAAACAGGCTGAAGCTTTAACCTACCTTGAAACTCTTGGCCTGCTTCTAACAAGCCTTACTGGTCCCGAACGACCCCTCGGTTCTCCGCAGGAGGAAGGACCGCAGCTCGCAGGAGCGCAGCATCTCTCCCGAGCCAGCCAACAGCAGGAGCAGCCGCGCTCACCCAGGCGATGGGTTTCTTCACAGGCAGACGCACGCACGCACGGCACGCCGCCTCTCCGTGCTACCTGTCTCGTCTTGTTTTAGCCATTCCTGGCGAGCGGGCAGGGTACTGGAGCATGCAGAAATCTTGCTTTTTGCAGCACCTTGAAAACAGGCTCAGATTTTTCAGTACCTAGGTGGCCCAGGAGAACTTACCAGGGAGCAAGCACAAAATAGGTAGTGGAATAGACACTGCTATGGGTGAAATTCAGTTTCACGCTTCTTGGGCTTCTCAGCGACCTGTAAGAATCGAGAAACACCGGGAGACGGGACCGAAACTGCCTCTTTCTTGCTCATTCTTCAGTGCCAGATCACATCAGGATATAAGATACCTGAGGACTACTTGTTGTTTGCAGACTGCTTGAAGAGAGGCGTAATCACCTATTGATGAGTCATAGCCACACAATCGCATCGGGGTGATGACACAAACTGGCAAGGACACAGAGAGCGATAGAGCTTCTATAGCTCTAGAAATCCCACAGTGCTGCTAACTGTTGCAAGCCTTGCTTGACAGGAGGGGAAGGCAACTCAAATACTGCACTCGCTGGCATGCAGTGGAGCACTAAAAAGGAAATGGAGAGAATCTCAAAAGATCCGGCGATGCTGCCAAACCAAAACCAGCAGCGGGGTTCAAAAGCTGTTCCCTCATTCTCATGCCTTCAGTTTTTCCTCATCATCCTCACCAAACTGTACGTAGCTTGAAGGTGCGAGGCCATAATTCACGGACATGCTTATCCCGTCATGACTTTTTGTAACAGCACTCTGAATTCAGCCTGGGAAGGTACGTCGCTGATGTTTATAGGTGCTGTGACCCCAAAAATAACTCCTTGGTATTGTCATTCCCTCTTTAACCTCTGCGTTAAGAGGGGAGTCATGGACAAGGTGTGAGCTTCATCCTCCACTGTGTGACAAAGAAATTCAGGCCAAGAGCTTAGTTAGCAATGGCACGTGTTCATCAGCTATAGCTCAAGGCTATCCCAGACATTTTTGAAATGCTAACTCTAAAAAAGAGTTATTTCCAGCAGAAACGTGCAGGCAATGGCTAAGCTGCACTATTCTTTCTTTCCCCCTAAAAAAAATAAAATCCAAAAGAACATGAAAAGATCTTCTTGTGATCATCAAAGCCATCAGCAAAGTAACAGTAATTTTTCAGCTTCACAAGGAGAGGTACTTGAACACCTCCAGATACACATCACTTATTTTTGACACATCAATTCTCAGCAGTCACAGAGGGTAGATTAGTGATGTCAGTTGCTTTTGTTTGTTCCGGTCTCCTCTTGCTTCGCCATATCACCATGTTCACCTGAATTTAATCATGTAGATTGCTTCCTGGTCCTTTCCATGGCTTTTAAGCCCTCTTTGCGCTCAGCTACTCCGTTTCCCTGGATGCAGACTTCTGTGTGACCAAAACTTCCATCAGGTGATTGGAAGGATGACTGTATCACTGCGCTCTCCTTCACACTGTCTCTGAGAGCGTACTGAGAAAAGCAGAGATCCGCAGGAGTTTTGCTTCCTCACAGCACCATATTCTTCGTGATTTTTTAATTGATTCCTCCTGCAGATATACCAGCCTCAAGAAACCTGCAGGTACTTCTCCCATACGGGGATTTTTTCCTTGCTCATCCCTCCCTGAGCTTAGAGGATGAGCAGTGTCACGGCAGAAAGCAATCCGATACGCAACCATCTTGTAAAATTGTGAGTTTTCTAGAGAAGGCAAATTCTTTCCTTTTAGTATCTGACAACGTAACACAAGTAACTTGCCATGGCAACCAGCTTATGAAACAGAAAAAAAATTACCATCACAAGGTGCTTTGTTGCTATAGAAGCTGAGACCTTATCCTTGTTGTTCACTGGTGGGCCGTGCATCTTCTTCCTAGGTAGCAGAAGCTGTCAGTAGAAGTTTACCTTCGATTCGGTGCAAGTCAGCTGCCTCGTGGGCCTATCTGATACTTGGATCAAAACTGAAGTGCAGTCAGAAGGAAAGAAGGAAGTGTTCAGAAGAATTGAAACACGGCTGGATTCTCAGAAACACAAGGCCAAATCCAGTTCCGCAGCAAGCTGACACAACTCTGCAGATGCCAGGAAGGGATGAACCAATTTCTTCTGAAATTAATTTGGCTTCCATTTTCCGACAGTCTCTATTCTTCACTCTCCCACCTTTTCTTTTTTTTTTTTTTTTTATTTTAACTCTGCAGATCTGGGAGTATTTTGGATTTACCTGGGACAGAGGGTGGAATAAGCTCACAAAGCCTGTCTTCAAACCCATTCTCTTTGCAGGGCTGCTTCTGGGAAGAGCAGATCTCATTGCTACACAGTTTACTTGTGTTAACAAGAGAATTTAGATACGCCAAAGGGAGTTGGCTATGGGCTGAGAGGGGAAACCCTCATCATTATCGCTGTGAGAGGAAATAAAAACAGCTTTGTTAGCAGGACAACTTCGAAAACTGTTATATGTTCAAGTACTCACAGAAACTGGTGGAACTACCTTGTGCTTTACATGGGCTCATTTACAAATCCGGAGCAGCTCTAGAGTATACACAACAAGTCTGCTTTACTCTGGATCTGGAGAGAGTGCCTTCTGGGGGACAGCCCTGAAAAGTGAAGGAAAAATGGAAAGTTTCTTAATCCCTAGACTACTGAAGTGAACTGCAAGCAACACAGCTCCAGCTGTGTGATGGAACAAAGTGTGCGCTCTCCCTTTCTGGTTTAAAAATGCTCTCTCCCAGTTAAAGTTTAGGCTGTTGATATAGTAGTATCAGGCTTGAGAAACAGTGGCCAGCCTTCTGAGCTGCCTGGAGGCTTAGCTGAATTTACAGGTAAAATTATTGTGACTCATGGACAATCCTCTTGTAGCTTCCTGGTGAGGCTGTAGAGAAAATACTGCTAGATCACAAGCCCCAACAATAGCACAGCTTGGAAAGAAGCCTTTGAGAGAAGCTCTTAATGTATCAGATAAATCTATGTGGAGATGCAAGGCTGGAGTTTACTCCCGACAATGAATTGTTGTACTTTGAGTGACTGACTATAAAAAGACTATGGGGAAAATCTAAGTCTTCTGCAGCACAAAGAAAGGATGAAATAAATGAAAGTCATCTCAAAGAAAGCATGCTAAACCTCTTCAACGCTCTAATTTAAGAGTCTCCTAGAGACTGGGAAAAGTCTGTGGGCTAATCCTTACTGCAGATCGCACCAAGTGAGACATAGCCACAGGAGATACAACTGTGAAATTCAGCAAGCGTGTGCCATCACCCCACGGGGCTCTCAGAGATACCTAAGCCTCGGAAGCAGAAGTCCAACTGAGAGACCACACAAAGAACAAAGGAAGACTGCTAAGTCCTGGTTTCAAAGGGGTTTTTAAGATGGACACTGAACTGGAGAGATCTCCTGCAGTAATCAATTAACAGAAAAAAAACCCAAATTAACTAATGGGTCAACCCTCAACCAATCAGCAAAACCTTTCTCTATATCATCTCTAAAAACATCACATTTTTTCAGATGACCCAACGAGTAAGTGGACCCAAACAGTGAGTGGGACCATTTTGTTTTTAATCCCCAAAATAATGTCATTAAGATTGTATTAAATTCTAGTAAATAGAGTGCTCAGGCCTCTTTGAGCCAAACCATTGCAGAAGATTCTGGGTGGGCAGTCCAAAATCATCTGATCCAGGACAGGATCTTTCTTGTTATGGTTTTCCTTTTTTGAAATAAGCAAAGAAACCAGCAGTGCCCTGCCAGTTGCCTGCCCCAAGCTCCACCAAAAATAGAGAGAGGTAAGATTCCTGTTGACTCAAATGAATTCTGCTACCAGTTGGATTTGATCAGTTATGAACTGGAAACAGAAACCTGCAGAGACAAGATGCTGTGGTGTCACAGTAGGGAAAGGTTTTAGATTCAGAGCTTGGAAGGGGAAGGAGGTCTGTGTTCCACACTTTAAAAATACAGACAATGGCTGATAACTTTTCTCTGTTAAAAAAACCCCAACCCAAACACACACACAAAAAGATGTAATTCAAAGACTGGTCATTTCCACCAAGTCAGCCTCCTTGTAGAGACACCGTAGGAATGACCAACCACCGCATCTCCCTGTACATGACACGCAGTAGTTAGGAACACGAAACCCTCACCTGAGTGGATGGTGGGATGTTTGGACTTCAGATTTTGCTGGGCGGAAGGGAGATGAGGTATAGGTTAGATCTCTGCAGAAAGTGTCCCGTTTGTTCTGGTGAGTGTTTGCTTAATTCCCCAACAAATGTTCTTTTTGAGTTTTGGTGCTTTTTTCCAGAAGCTGTCACTGATCACGTGATGAGTCTAGAGCCTGAGTTGCTCTGAAGGACACTGATTCCTTCATGAAATGCCCCCACCTGACCAAGAGTGATGAGGCTTGGGAAGGTCCCATGTCTCCTTCCACTCTCTGCTGAGCCTGCCAGCATAGACCAGCGAGGGTCACGGAGGATAAGAGGTCTGGTCGTGCAGAAATCTGCAAGTTGGGAGCCACGCTGGTTTTCCTGGCAGTGGTTTGCTGGCATATGTACAGGAGCTTTTGTTAGCTGTCAGCTCTAATCGAATGTCAATCATTCCCTCGGAGCCTGATCCTCAGATCACTGCACTCTGAGAGATGTTTTTGCCTTTGTCTTCATACAGCAGTAGCTCAGGTCATTGGAAGTTGAAAGCCTTGGTTTTTGCTAACGAGCCCTCACCATATTTAGGTGCAATTTTCATTTTCAAACTCTACAGAAAAGTTTGAACACTTCGCAGATTGCACACTACTGGTTTCTTTATGGGACAGTTCGGATCACTCACCATGCTCCGGGTCATCCGTGTCACTTGCACTGGCAGGAGTGGAAACCGGATGAGTTGTTAAGGGATGTCTTGTGCTCTGTGTCTTTTCTGCAGTCACTGATGTGCAACAGATTTATCTGTGTAGTTCAAGGCCTGTCTGCACCACATGAGTTTGTGCTGAAATCTCAGACCATCCCACGTGTTCTCCTGGGGGAGACACTGAGATTGTTCTTATTCTTTTTTAAAGAATCTTCTTACTTCTTTGTCAACTAATGCTGATTTCCTTCTCGGCATCGAGGAACAATTGCTAACTACATCTGTTTCTTGCAGAACTTTCAAAGCCGTGTTGCACAGCAGGACTCAGGCATGCACACATGCTAGAACTAGATAGAATTAAAGACATTTGTGTTCATCCAGTTAAATTACTGGTTTCTTTTCCTTTGATTGTTTTTTTTTATGTACTGTCTGCACACTGACTCCATCCCTGCCACACAGCCCTCCTTCTCATCATCAAACTCAATCTGCTGAGCCTTCTCTTCTGTCAAGTTCTTCATTAAATTCTGGGTTTCCTTATTCTATAAGGAGTTGCCCCGAACCTCAGTTCCCACCTTTGCGAGCAAGTAAAGCTGATGCAAAGCAGTACTCACCTAAAATGTAGCTACCCTGTAGAGTGGACAGGAGGATGGAATCCAGCCTTCCCACCATCTCTCTCTGCTTCTTGGTTCTCTTTAGTCTCCAGTGTATGCCCTGCTCCTGTACCCAACCTTAGTCAAGCTTGTTTACCTGCTCCCTTTCCATTACAGACTGGTGTTTGCCTCTGTGGCTACCTCTTCCTGATGCTCTTCTGGAGCATTTCCAGGTCTTCCTTCACCCCTTTCAGTAATTACCTAAAATCTGCACTGGTGAAGTAACAGAGTCCATTGGTGACCTCAGCCTTTGTATTATCTATAGCAAAGGTAGACTCTCCTGCAGTGCAGCCACTTGCCATCAGAGCTAGAGATCCTGAGTTACACAGCTCCCTGTGAGTTTATGATAGCAGCGGTGTTCCCCCATCAGTGAGATTCAGGCTAGATCTTGGAAGATCTCCTAACAGCTGGGCTGTGCTTTTGTGTCACTATCCTGCCTAGGCTGTCCTGAGACACCCCTAGTGCTGGTGAGGGCATAGTCCTCCCATGCAAACAACTTCAAGAGCAACACAGGGCTAGAAATCAAACAACTTCAAGAGCAGCACAGGGCTAGAAATCATCCCTGTGGTCAGAGAGGTGGCATAGTTCATCTCTCCAGGTTACTTCTCATCTATTTCACACAGATTCACTTTTTGCTGGCAGTTCCTCCCTTATTAAAGATCTTTCCTCACTGAAGCCGTAAAGTGGACCAACAGCATAATTTTTTGCCTGTAGTTCAGTCATCCCCTTTCTTCTGCTGCTTCTCCATCAGGGAAGGTGAAAGGACAAAGAAGACCTGCAGCCACTTACATTTTGCAGGACTGGTGTAGGGACATGGCACGTTTCTAGGTCACTTTTCAAGCAGGTATTCATGAGCTCAGCAGTGATGCAAGAGTGTGTGTGTGTGTGTGCAAATCAGTCAGATACTGAGGCTTTCAGAGGTGCTAAACACTGATGACGTCAGGCCAGACCTCCTGCAAGATTCCTGAGCTGAGATGCCCAAGTCAACATGTTGCACTCTTGAATTTGCTTTTTTCCACTTCCAGTCGGTGGCCTTCAGCTGGGGCCATACTGGGGCCTTTGGTACTGAAACACCCACCCGAAACGTTCTGTCAACCCAAGTGATTGATGGAACTTCAGCCACTGACTCTGAGAACATGAGTAAGCTCACGCTCATCTACAGATGTTGTATTAACACAGAGTGATTCCCCAGGCCTCATTAGCCAGATGCTTTGATGAGGGCAGAAGGCGTTAGCTATAGCTTCCCTTCAGTAAGCTGGTTAATCGTCGGAGCTTACTGGCAGTGGGATTTGGGAGACTTAGACGATCACAAAGTGAATTAAGCGTAATGCAATACCCTCCCTCCAGCTCCTCCGCATAGCGCACCGGGGAGGGAACGGCTTCAGAGCTGCTCTGTTCCCCGTTTCAGCGACACTGGTGTGCTCCAGGGAGGACTAAGCAGGAAGCTGCTGCCTCCTTAGGCAAGGTCTTCCTCAGTTTTGGGAGCACACTTAGAGCAGCTCTCCTGCAGCGATCAGCACGTGCCAGTGAACTTGTTACAGCATATTTGGCAGCACTGTTCTCGCTGGCTCACCGAGGGTTGGTCCAAAGCTTACTGCAGATACGGGGAAGATTCATGAACTTCTTCAGTGACCTTTGCACTACTCCGTGGAGAAAAAAATACAACGGCAATAGATACAGGGGTGAGAGGACCCTACATTACCACCACATTTCACTCTGAAGAGATGGCAAAAGGGATTCTGTAGCCCAGCCCTGTGCATCCTAGAGCAGTAAAATCAACATGAATCCTACTTAATAAGTAATTCAAAAGCACTTTCTGGTTTGTGAATCATCTGCATCCCAGCCTTTCAGAGGATCTTGGGTAATGAGACAAGAACAGTGCAGCTTCTGTGGTCCTCTCTACCTGCTCCTGGGGCTGCTCTGGCCTTAATTTCCAGCTGCTCTTTTTAAATGCTCTCTGCCACTGAGCAGTTCTCATCTGGAGATCTCAGACATGAAGTAATCCTCTGAGCTTTTCTAGAAAAAAAGCCAACCAGCATTAAACCTGTTTTACAGGTGGGTAGGCTGAGCTCCAGTCCGCCTGAGATCACAAAGCATTATTTAAGGCCAAACTGCCTGGGCTGACACATTCCCACAGCAGGGATGACCGCCTAGGAGGAATATTCACCGCTTCTGTTAGAGGAAAAGAGTACCCAGGTGGAGGGGAGGCCTGGCCACACAGGCTCTGTTTCCATACATGCTTCACGCATGGCTACAAAGCAAATAAACCTCGCCGGCCGCCCGGCTGCAATCCAGGTGTCCCTCAGCCGAGGACGCAAGCGTAGGGCCGACCCCGAACGCGGTGCTCAGCTCCTTTGTGCTGAGCCATCATCCGGCAGGTGGGAATGTAAAACTCTGCCTGATTGCTTATGCCTGAGTCACCTCCTGGAGCACCCGCTCTTGCCTGGTGCGGTAGCGTGCTGCCTGCCGGATAATAAATGACTTCATTCGCTGCGGCACTGAAGACACGATTAAAAATTAACCCTGGCAAACGGTCCTGCGTATTTTATTTTTTTTTCCGATCAGAGCCAGACAAGGGGGAAGAGGAGTGCTGCTGAAATCTGATTTGCAGGAAAGTCAAGTGGTGAGTTTTTATTAATGGGGACGGTTCAGGCTCCGGTTTAATCACTGCAGTTGTTGGCAGCTGATGATCAAAATTCAGAGGGCTGAAGGTGCTTGGTGAAGTTAAAAGCAGTGCAAGCAGGGAAGACTCAACAGGCATATTGCAGGGGAGGTCCAAGAGTGGGATAAATGGGGATTACTGTGCTGACATGCAATTTATAACCTGTTCGTAGAAATAAATTAATGTATCACATGGATGTTATTACCACATATAAAGAACATGTAGACGAAAAACCCTTCAGTTTTGGTTCATGTGTTGCACCCTTTTCTCGCTCTATCACACTTGCAACCATACCCTATCCAGAGCAGCATGCAGAGTTTATTTACAGCGATGAAGGGCTTGCGTTAAATATCTGAGGAAATAGATCAGCTGACAGACAGATCCCTCATCATTTCTTGGCTCCTCTTGCCTCCAGCACCCACACAGTATCCATCAAATTGTCTCGAGTCAAACCCTCACCGGCTGCATTTGAAGCTCGGGCAAGGAGCCAGGGCAGGCTTAGAGAGCAGAGACCTTTCTGTCCGCACGCACTTCCCACTGTCTGGATGCTGCCGCCCAGCGCAGGGGAGCTCAGCTTTACGCTCAAGAAAAACAACCTCTTTACTCCCTTTGCGTGGCTCTGAGGAAGGGATTTGATCTGAAGCCCGCTGATGCTGTATTAACCACCCTGCTGTTGACACAAAAATTGCACCTCGTTCTGCGACGTCATTCGGCTGGCTTTGGTACAGCAGCGAGCAGCATGCCCCAGCCCCGACCCACGGCTCCTCGGGGCTGTCCCAGACCCTCGAGCAGTTCCATCCGTCCGTGGTTGATACCCACAGATAGTCTGCATGGTACCACAAGCTGCAGTGCCAGGTGCAGTGACTACGCAGATCTGCTCTCTGGCTGGCGAGGTTTTTTCCAGGAGCACGTCATAGCTGTTGATTTCACGAGCTGGACTGCGATATGATGGCAGCTGTCAAAGAGCCAAGCTGAGGTCTGCGTGTTTGTACTGAGTCACCTGCCCGGCTCTGGGTGGCAGAGGTATTTTAAAATGTCAGGCTTAAGCAGATATTCTGCTGCAGCAGGGAAGATGATGTAAAGTTCCTGCATAAACAGGGTAATGAATTTGCTGGATGAAAGGTGCTCAGATGTTGCTATGTTCAAGTTTCCGTGCTAGTCCACATTTCCTTCTCTAAGATGTTTTCTTACCTGTGGCATTTCAGGGACTGTGGTTGAAATATTCCTCAGATTAATTCCTGATTTGTATTTATTTTCTCTCCTTCATCTCTCCCTCCAGAGCTTTGCCATTAGCTCTAGTCCCTGGCTATCTCGACCAGCTATCCCAGCCCTCGGGCACCAAATCCCCTCTGCTCCCTGGTCCTGCCCATTGCATTGATGGGGAGTGGGCCTCCAGAACAAGCAGCCCTGGTTCACATGTACCTGGGACTTGGCCATGGACCGTGCCACACAGCAGGAAGGCTTCCAGGCTTACCAGCAGGGCAGGGCGGGCCCAGGGACCTCTGATTCCCAGCAGCTAAGCTATTTGCCTAAATCTTGGTTAAAAAATGATCTTATCAGAAAGTTGTGCTTGCAAGTCCAAGGATACTCCCTGAACATACTTCCCAGAAGGCTGCAGTATGAATGATGAGGAAGCAATTCAAGTGTGCAATCACAACCAAGGTGTGTGGTGTGGTCCAGGATCTCCCCTTGCAGGGATGTTGACTCTGTGACAAGGGGTGTTTTTCACGCTGTGTTTTACGATCTTGTACTCATTGTATGCAGCAGGCGACAGTTTCATTGAGCTCTTGCTGCAGCCATGCGTGCCGCTGGGTCAAGGATTTTATTTTAGTGATCACTGACTAGAAGTTATCACCAGGGTTGTCAGTCATTTTATAAATACACTCTTCGTGGAGGTGGTAGTTTTGGAAAACCTAATATCTTGAAGTTACTTTGGCACCTCTTTATAGGCTAGGTGATGGATCTGAAATACTTTCCTTTAACTTCAAGAGGTTTGGGATCACACCCATGGCTTGGTTATTCATTTATTCCCCCCCGCCCCAGCCTTTATATTTCACTCTCCAGGCTGCCAAAGGCTGGATGTGTTGTGAGGCAAGTACCTCAAAGAAGTGTCCTGTGCAGACAGCTGTAGGCATATGTCCAGCTGCTCAGTTCTCTGGAAAAGACAGTTGTGAAGTGCACCTGGAGAACCTGCCTTCCACAAACTGGGAGCTAGTGAGTAAGCACTGAATACTCAGCTGAGTGCTGCACTCTTGCGTCTCCACTGACCTTTAAGGAGAATGAGAAGGAAAGGTGTTTTTAACACTAGTTTAATTTGGACCCTGAGCTGCTCCTGCTGGGAGTAATCAACTGATAACTCAGAAATTCAGCAGCTGCCAGTGTTTAGGTACCCAGAGTGACAGCGAATCATCTGCTAATGAGTGTCCCTCATTAGCGCATCCCCAGAATGGTGCAGGGAATGACCAGGGTAGGGCAGGGGGGCCTTGTGTGTGCTCCAAGGAGGATGCTTTCTGGCACTGATGATGTGCTGGGAGTTGTTGGGGACACACACCTTTCACCACATCATGTGGTAGGATTTTAGACATATCTGTCTGCATTGGCCTGTGCTACAAAGCGGCAAGAGCCAAACGCGGTGCAGAGCTCTGTTAGTGTAATGCTAATGCAGTGCTTGAACGTCTGCTCAGCTCATTAAGGCAGTACTTTTGAGTGAATCGAGTCTCTGCATCCCATCATATCAGAAAAGGTCGAGTGCAAATCCAACACCAGTTTTGCCCCCCTTTATGTCTTCCAAAAGTTCAGATACAAATTGCAACCAAGACTGTCAGAGGTCCATCTCCATTGCTAACAATGGTGGGCTAGTCTGGAAATGCAGGGTCAGGCTGTAGGAAGTGAATGGAGATTAGTACCAAGTACCACAGGAGCATCATGACTACTACGGATAACAGTAGTTTGTGGTCACAAGAGGATTCCTGGTCTGCATTTCTGTATTTCTGTCTGCTGTTGAAAGGCACACAGCTTAGCTCCTGAGCACCACTATTAGGGTTTACCCCAGGGTTTCTCCTAAGGTGTTTCAAGAAAAGAAGGTACCGGGATGAAGCACTTAGCTGGAAGTGCAAGCATGCAGTGATAGAGTGCAGGTTTCCATCACCAAAAAGCTGGCCTACAAGAAGGGCTGGAGCTCCTTGTAGCAGACAACATGCCATATTCACCACCATGTGCTGCCACCAGCCAGAGGGGCTGCTGACAGACCCAGCCTTGAAAACGGACTGTCAAGCAAGGCATTTGAGGTAGGTGTGAGATTTGTGTGGACTGGGGTGTGTTTTGTGGTTTTTAATACTCTAAAACACTACCTGAGCATCTGTCTCTGTCTCACCCAGCACACTGAGTTAAGTACCAGAGCTGAATTTTGCTGAAACTTCTGGACAGTGCATAAAAAGTGCAGAAGTGTACCAAGGATCCATCTTCTCTCATCACTAATCTCATTTACCTGTTGGAATAACAAAGTACATAGTCCTTTTCCTAAGCACACACTATGCAAAATCAGAGCCAGGGCTCTAAGGAGAGTGTTTGGAAATCAGGTCTCTCCTGTCAGTGTGAGGACAGGGAAACATTCTTCTCTCTGAGGATGGGATTCCCTCTAGTCTAGAGGAAGTTACACACGACAATGACCCAAATGCGGATGAATCTCAAAGCTTTCTGAAGAGGCTATCCATGGAAAAGGCAAACCAAGCCCCTTAAATTCTAGGAAAAATCCCAGTACAGGATGGGGGTGTGTTGCATCACTTTTCATTCCCATGTAGTATTTGCTGGACTCCAATCCAGGCTGTGTGCAGCAGAAACAGATGTGTAGGATCAAGAGTTCCTTTCACAGAGCAGACAGGGCCATTTTTGCCATTGCTCAGCTCATTCCCTGATTCTGAGCCAGAAGCAAGTACAAATCACATAATAGACCAGGGAGCTGGGACACCACTGGGAGCACCAGGAACGGGCAAGGCCCTTGAGGCAACAGAAGCACTTTGGCTCATAGCGTGTTAGGACAGAGAGCCACAGCTTCTAGGCTGTAGATGCTAACCCTGGGATTACAGAGGTGTGTCCAGGGTATGCAGTTCTTGTTCCAGGCTGCAGAACTGCCTGACCCTTTATCTACTCCTCCGTCCGCTGCTGCAGACTGTGCCCCAGCACCTTATCCCTGCAGCACAGGGCTCAGTGAAGGGCTGTTGCCAGAGCTGTTGTCTACAGCGTGGCTCGTAGCGGTGCGGTTGCTGCGATGCCTGAAATCCTCGGTGTACATGAGCTGCATTCAGAGTAAGCTCTGAACTGTGCAAAGTGCATGCAAAGTAGTGGTGTAATGACATGCAGACTGGTGCTTTGCCCTCATTAGTATTTTTTTTAAAGCCCCAACTTCTCCACTGCTTCACACCATATATTGTCACTTAGGCTGATGGAAAGTGAATATAAATCAACACCTTTCTGATTTGGTAACATTTTGTGGTGGCTTCGCATTGGCACAGAAAGCAAGTACATGTTGTGAGGCTGCTGGTTCCCCCCGCCTGAAGACAGCAGGATGAACTTTACAGCTAATGCCTGCTTGGCAAAACAGACCTAACAGCTCAGTGAGGCCGCAGGTTTCTTTACACTGCAGAGACCAAGTGATGCTCCCAAAAAACTATGGCCAAACAGTCACTGACCTTGACTCCTTCCCAACATCAATTCCTTTTTCGCTTAGTTTAACGTTGAAAACAAAGTTGTAACTCAATCACTGACCATGGAATTCATCCCAGAAGAAATGCAAGGACCAACAACAATGTGGACCAGGTGTGAATTATAAATAGCATCAGCAAGAGGCCTCCTGTGTCCGAGGGGGTTTAATCCTGTGGCCAATGCTCTTCCTTTTAGATTTCTCTTTTAAGCCTGCCATTTTTAAGCCCTCTCAGATTGGTCTTCTTTTGCTGAGGATTTCTACCACACCCAGTGCTGTGATGCCCCTAAACTGAATGAAACCCCTATAATGGTACTAGGGATGTAACGACGTTGGGTCTTTTACCTACCAGATCTTTAGTTAAAATGACCATCTGGCAGCTGTAGCCTTGTCCTGTGCAGCGGGACAGGTGCCATACCCTGGGAGAGCAGAGGCGTCACAACAGCATCCTTGAGCTTTCCAAAACCAGGAAATAGTTTGACTCAAAAGAAACTGAGAAGAGGAGATGGCTTTAAAGAGAGACACAGAATAATAATCTTTGTTTTATACACAGGCATTTTAAGTTGCCATTGATTCATCTTGAGTCAGGCATGATGTAAACAAGGGAGTGCAAGCATGGTTTTCTGCCTCTTGATACTTTTTTTTTCCTATAAGAAAGCTTTCATTTCCTTTTTTCCTGTAAAAATGGAAAGGGAGAGAAATCTTACATTTATTTATTTATCTATTTATTCATTCATTCATTAAAATTAAGGCAGAATTAGGAGATAAGCCCCTCTGGAATTAGGAAATCTGGGGCCGGTGGCTCAAATATTAATACAGTTCCCTTCCTCACCTTTGCTACCTTATGTCTTTCACCCTGATCCAGCATCTTGACTGTGCTGTAGTGCAACCACTGCTGGGTAGAATCACTTTGTCATGAACCATACCCTGCCTTTCTAAAGCCATAGTGCAAAGGAAGGAAAGAGCCTTCTGGTGTGGCATCTGCACTGATTATTGCTTGAAAGTAAGTGGAATTCCACCAGAGTCCTTCTCTCCCAGCAGAGCTGAATCAGGGTTTAAGATATCCCAACATGACTGAAGCCTGGTTTAGGCTTACCTTTCGTTAAGAGACCCTTCACCATAAGAAGGTGCCTTTTGCTGATTTTATCTCCTTCTGGTATCCCAAAGACATAACCTGAAACTCTACCAAGCCAAGGAGGGGGTTTGTTCTCCTTGAGCAATGCAGCAGTGAGAGGAGACAGGCTTTGTCACTCAGGACCTAGCTGAGGACCTCTGGAGTGTGTGGTCACCTTCAGATGCCACACATGGTTTCTGTATGACTTTGGTGATGTCAGTAGTTTACTGATCCACAGAAGCAAGGACAAAGAAAAACTATCACCCATCTTTCAGCGTGAGTTAAAATACTCTACAGAAATTGTTAGTCAAAGTTTTTCTAGGTCTAGTCCAGCCTGAGAAGATACAGCTTTGTACAAAATGCCATATGCTGCCTGACGAAGCTTTCCTTGCAGATTGTGCTTTATCAATTCACATAAGCCTGTGAAAAGGAGCAAAACCAAATGCCTGGATTCAGTGAGTCAGAGAAGACTTTTTTAAACTGGATCCCCTCATTCCCCTTTCTTTTCATGCCAGGTGCAGTGTTGGCAAAATAAATTCAATTCACAGACTCCTGTCATCCTCCGGATCTTTGGATCAGTTCTTATTCCCTCCTGATAAAGTCCTGAACACCTGCCATGGTCAAAACTATTCTTGCATCACCTTCTGAATGCAGTGACTTCAAGCACGTGAAATCATGAGATTAATGCTATAGTCAAGACTTCAACCAAAGCTCTTCTGCAGACCTGAGCTGATTTTTTTGAAAATGCCACAGTGTCTGCCAGTTCTTAACCGATAGAGGAATTACCAAAGGTCATCCGTGTTTGGCTTATCAGGCAATACAAGAAGATGGGAGAATTTTCCAGCAGAGCAGAGTTTGGGGTGGCCATAGTACCACAGTATGAATTCCTCACTTAACCTGAGATCAGATTCAATTTTTGTCTTGTTGTATAAAATGGGGATGAATATCCTTGCTCTGTATTATCTGCTTGGATCACAAGCTTCTGGAGGCACATCTTTTACCGTGCATGGTATACATCTGGTAGCATTAGTTGTATTGACACACTTTTGTGTAAAGGTCAAGAACAGTTGAAAATCAAACCCAAATGGGGCATGCCTGAAGATCAGCTAAGTGTGGACTTACAGATAATGTAGTTCCTGGTCCACTGCTTTCAACAGAGTTGTTCAGCACTGTGGTGGTGGTAGGATGGCTGATGAAAGCTGCTCAGCAAAGGAGGTTATCCAGGGGGAAAGCAAACTCCGAGGAGTTTAATACACTTGGGGAGTGAGTAATTTCTGTCTTGCTGTAATGAAAGAACATCTTAAACACAATTGTCGCATTTGGGATGATGTGACAGAAATAGAGGACTGCAAACGCATGCCAGTTCTGAAGAAGCTGAGAAGCAAGAGAGAGGAGCTGTGGGCTAACACACGCCCATCAGGCTGACCCCTAACAGTAATGTTTTAGAACAAATTTTAACTGCAAGGATAATTGAAGACATGGGAAAATGCAGCAAGAGCTTACCAGAGTGGATTATACCCATCTCTGGTAAGAGGACTAATATTCTACATGAGAAAAATAGTTTGGGACTTTAGGAGAGCCTTCAGTAATATGTCCTAAAGGAAACTGGTAGGTCTGCTGGAAAAGGGATTCTCACAAGACAAAAGTGTGATCACAGGGCTGGCTAATGAGGAGAAAGGGTCACTGTGAAGGCTGAAAGATAGTTTGTAGTGGAGGTTCTTACGGACAGTACTCATCTTGGCTTCTGTTCGTGCCATTTGGGAAAGACAGAAGCATGCTGATGACATTTACTAATTAAGGGGTATCATTAGAGGAGTATGGGAAGAAGGGTATGGGGTAAGAGGAACAGAATACAATGTAGTGGCACACAGTGCAGGGTCACATATTTACAAACCCTTTTACTACAGGAAACTCTGATTCCACTTGCCTTTGCAACCGAGAAGGACAGAAAAAGAGGAACCCCATCTTAACAGTTGATGATTATGAGCGACCAGTTTGAGATGACCTTGACAACATGACCCTAGGATATACCAGCCATTTACAGTACAGAAAGGAGAGTATTTATCCCACTGCACAGGACATCTGGAGTAAATTATACTGCTCTGGTCACTCATCTTCAAGAAAGCAAAGCTGGGGAAAAAAAAAACAACAAACAGGATGATAAAAAGAATTGTGAGTCTGTCTCAGTGACAGGAGATTTTGAGCTTGGCTTGTATGGCTTAGCAAAATAAATGTCGAGAGGAGATGACAGTGGGCCCTATAAATATATCAGGAATGCAAACATCAGAGGAGAAGAGTTATTTTAAGCCGAAAAATAATTTGGCAAAAGAACAAGTAGGTATAACTTGGCAATAAATCATTTTCGCCTATAAAATAGGAGGTCTGTGATCTTCAGAGAGATGCTTTGGACAATTCTTTCAGAAGAAGGAGGAAGAGACTGGCAGGTATCTAACTGATATGGTTACCTGCAATAGCAGAACCTGGTTCCTCTGGCCAGAAAGCCCCTTCTGGCCTTGTGCTTGTAATTTGTAGTACAATGGAATTCCTAAATGTTACCTTGCAACAGCGATTAGCTATTAATCAATAATATTAACTAGTTACTAGAATGATTGGATATTGCTTGTAACTGGATAAAGCCAGGAGGGCAGGTGAATCTCTTCTTTGTAAGGTAAGGCCCCAAAGGATGAGAGTGTCCATCTAGGCTTGTCTTTTAGAGAAAGTTTCACCTCTCTCCTGTTCAGAGAAGAGCAACTAAGTTGGTGAAGGCCCTGAAGAACAAGTCTTATGAGGAGCGCCTGAGGGACCTGGGGTTATTTAGTTTGAAGAAAAGGAGGCCAAGGGGAGACATTATTGCTCTCTGCAGCTACCTGAAAGGACATTGTAGAGAGGTAGGTGCTGGTCTCTTCTCACAAGTAACTAGTGATAGGACAAGAGGGAATGGCCTCAAGCTGCCCCAGGGGAGGTTTAAACTGGACATTAGGAAAAATTTTTTCCCTGAAAGTGTTGTCAGGCACTGGAACAGGCTGCCCAGGGAGGTGGCTGAGACACCATTCCTGGCTGTGTTTAAAAGCCATATAGATGTGGTGCCTGGGGATACGGCTTAGTGGTGGACTTGGTGGAGTAGGGTTAATGGTTGGACTCAATGATCTTAAAGGTCTTTTCCAACCTGGAGGATTCTGTGATTCTATGACTAAGAGTTATATAATTAATCCAGACTAACCCATTTTGTGGAGTTCCTGTGATGGTGAGATCAGAATTAAGTCCAACATCTCCAAATAGGTCCAGGGTGTGCTAATCATCAATATTAAGATTTTAAGCATTTCTTAACAAAACTGACACATAACTTTGCTCTCTTATAAAGCTTCACAAATGTACAATGTGATTCCTGGATGGAGATCACATCAGCTCCACAGTTATTAATTGACAGGTTTCTCATTGACCTTAGCTCAGCTCTGGGAACGGTGCCAGCACAATTACCGTAACTCTGAACAGGGCAGGCATAAAGCTTCTGTATCTACCCTGACATTGTGCCAGATTTTTCTCTTGCTCAATGATGGAAAGATGCTTTTCTTCTTTGATCAATTTCAAATAGTTCAGGCTGAGTTGGCCATAACAAGATTATTTCCAGCAAAAGGAGGAAAAGAAGTAAACTACCACACAGATGCGTGTGTACATGATGCACTTACTCCATAGATAACCCTTGGGAAATGTGTCCCAAGAAGAAGTGTCGGGGGAAACTGAGGGAAGGTGACTTAACCTGGAAGATAAATGACAGAGTTGGGAATAAAATTCAAGGGGCAGATGCTTGATTCAGTGTTGTTTTCACTGAATCACGCTACCTTCCTGGAGCACGTCAAGGCCCATTGCCTTCCTTCCTGTGAAGATGGGCAGCTGGACTGCAATGACACCACGTGGAGCTGAGTGAGCTCATCACCTTGGAAAATCAGGCCCCTGGTGATTTTCTCTGACGTTAACTGACTGTCAGACCTTGCAAGAGGGGAGTCAACACATTTCCTGACCTACGGGATAAGCATTTTCCAAACCCTAGAGCAAATTGAACGTTGTTGCAGAGGAAATGCTGATGCGATCCACCAGCAGCTGCTGCTCTCCAGCGTCCTCACAAAGGCACGGTATGTATCGGAGGTGTGGGTGCACACAAGTAGGGTCTTCAAAATCCCAGCCTCTTCTAAATGACAGACAGGACTCTGTGTCTTCCCTCCAGACCTCCTACCTTCCTGTCTGCAAGAGAAACGCTGCTAAAGGGCTGCTCCCAAGAAAATGCTGAGTGCATCCTGAGAGGAACCCCCTGAAAAAGGAGGATTTCCAGGCGGGACCACCAAGGGGGTGATTGTGTTTTCCTAGATGCCTGGTTTCTGACTCCTGTATCTAAAAAGTGGAAGTGTGGATACCTCCTAAGTGTGAGTGAGAATGGCAAGAGCAATGTTCTGAGTGTATTGTGACGAGTCTAAAAGATCAGGTAATGCCTGTGTTCAAACAGGCAAATTTAATTTATGGACGGATGAATCTGGGTGATTGAATTAACCTGATTTAATGAATTACTGCCTCTCAGTGGAGCTGTGAAAACTGACTGCATTGTGCTTCAGTCCCGTGCTTTTTTAAATGAATCATATTAAGGGAAAGCAAACACATTTGGTTTGGAGGGTGGCAGAGCTATTGATGTGGTCAGTTAAGATGGTTCTGCAGATACCTGGTAACCCATTAACCACAGACAGCTAATCCCATATACTTGCCTGCCTGTGCCCTGGATATGCACTTGGCACTGATGGCACTGGCATCTTCTGATGTCCCAGAGCCCGCCTCCCCCCCCGCCAGAAATTCCCAGGATTCTTTATTCATGAATAGTGAAAAAGGAATATGGTGATGCAGTCTCCACCAGGAGATGGTGAATGATAAAAGAACAGTGTGGTGTTGCTCACAGAGCTGAACTAGAGCTGTGCTCTTGCACTGGACAGAGATGTTTGATCATGTCATCACCAAAAGCTGGACCTCAGCCATTGGATCCAGTTTATCACAGAATCCTAGAATGGTTTGGGTTGGAAAGAATCTTTCAATCTCATCTAGTCCACCCCCCCTGCAGTGAGCAGGGACATCTGCAACTAGAGCAGGTTGCTCAGAGCCCTGTCCAACCTCACCTGGAATGGTTCCAGGGATGGGGCATTGACCACCAATCTGGGAAACCAGGACCAGGGTCTCACTGCATTCTCAGTAAAGAATTTCTTCTTAATATCTAATCTAAATCTCCCCTTTTTTAGTTTAAAACTGTTAACCCTCATCCTGTCACTACACCCCCTGATACAGAGTCCCTCCTCATCTGGCACACTTCATTCAGCCATATCTAATATTTTGAGCACTCTGCTCTGGCAATTGAGTATTTTAATGTTTGTTTCTTTTCTTGTGGGTTGGTTTTTTTTTTTAATGCAAAAAGCTTTGGTGAAGCAAACCTTGTTATGCACCACAAATCCTCCTTCTTGGTCCTCACCCCAGCCACTCCCCACTGGCGCTAATGGTCAGACTGCGCAGGAAGCTGCTGCCGGGCACGGGCAGCCGCAGGGTGCGGGGGAAGCCGCAGGGTGCGGGGGCAGCCCCAGGGTGCGGGGGCAGCCCTCTGCACTACCGGGGCTGCGCTGCCCCTCAGCCCGCAGAGGCTTCGGATGCTGCTGGACACAAGAGATGCCACCAGCCCTCCTCCCACCGCCACCCCGGCTCCTTCAGCCCTGTGGCACCTGCCACCCAAACCCCACGAGGGCTCCCGTCTCCTGTGCCGAGCCCACCCCGGCCCGCAGCCCCCACTCCCTCCCTGCCCCGGCAGCACCCTCCCCAGCTGCTGCCGGACAGGACCCCTCCGGCCTCGCGGGGGTCCCCAGACTCTGTTCCCCGCCTCGCCCAGGCAGCGGGGCGGCTGCGTCCCTCCCGGGTGCCCGGAGCACCCCGCGGTAGCCCTCGGGCGAGCGCACCGGAGTGGGCGGGGCATCGAGCCAAGGGGGCGGAGCATCGGGCAGGGGGCGGAGCCGCCGGCGCCGGGTCGGGTGCGCGATGGCGGCGGCGGCGGCGGTTGCCGGGCAACGGTCGGTCTCGCGCAGCCCCGCGCCCCGCCCCGGCCTCAGGTGGGAAGCGGCCGCCACCGGCACTCGGGCCCTGGGCAGGGGCGGGCGGCCCGAGGCGTGCGGGAGGCAGCCGGGACGTGGCCCTGCGTGTGCGTGTGTGTGGCCGTGGGGAGCGGCCTGAGGGGCGGCTCCCCCGCGTTACCCGGTATTTGTACCCGGGCGTGCGATGGCTGCGGGGCGAGGCTGTGCCGCTGCTGAGGCGCTAACGCGGCGCGCGGCTTGAAGACTCCGAGTGTGTGCTGCTGCTGTAGCGAGACCTGCGCGGAAGGGGAAAGCGCCGGGAAGGTGCCTTTTTGTGGTGGTGTCGGCAGTGACGCTGGTAGGTTTCAGGGTGTGTTTAAACTTTAGGTTTCGGTGGAGCCCTGAGGAGCAAAACGGTGATGGGTCGATAGTCCTGGGTGCCTGCGGCTTCTAGAAGTGTCCCCCGGGGGCTGATGCCGAGAGAAGGTGGTTGCTCTGTAGCGCTTGCTCTGCTGCTCTGGAGTGTCTGGAGACCTGCCGCTGCTGGGCTGGTGGGCGCTGAGCTTTGGCCAGCTCCTTGCAGACAGGGCTCAGCCAGGTCCTTGTCCCTCCTGTGACCCATTCTCGGTGTGGAGGGTGGTTTGGGGCTAGACCTGCTATCAGCCAGAGCCTCGTGATGCTTGCCCAGCGTTCTTAACGGGCCCTAATCGGTTAATTGGAGACCTGAACCTCTCCTGTAGGCCTGCCCGTGAGGCCTGTGCTGCCCTGGCTCTGCACTGTCTCCTGTAGTTCTTGTTTCTTGATGCTGGAGCTCCTGCTCTCCTGTGATTTTCTATCCTGACTGCTCGTAGAAAGCACAGTGACCTGAGGAGCAATACAGTGAAAATTATTAAACGTTAACTTCAGCCACGCTGACCAACTGGTGATGTTTTCTCTCTGATGCAATTTACTCCTACAGCCTAGGAATTACCGTTCTTTGCGTAAATAATCATAGAACTGTCAGGGTTGGAAGGGACCTTAAAGATAATAGTTCAGTAAATAACTTTGTGTGCAAATCTGGAAATTATTCTGTGTCAAATCCTTCTTCTCCTGATCTCTTGGGAGTCTGCCTTCAGTTACCCTTCCAGTGAGCTCTTCTAGCCTGTACTGCTTCACGTCCTGTTATGCTTTTAAGACCTATTGAGCATGAACTTCTGCTGCTGCATTGGATAAAGGACTGCTATTAATTGTGGAGTGCCCCAAGTTACTGGGTTTGGCTGGGGCTGGTTGTGTTGTTTTGTTGGTTTTCTTTCTCCTGAGGATTGTGTTCTTACTGCTGTTTTAGCTGGATACGGAGCAATCAAATAAGAAATTGCCCTGTGAGGATCGGTGTCATTTAAGATAAATGGAGATTAGTGGCTGTGAGTAGTACAGGAAAATGTCTGTGGCAGAGGGATGGGAAATGAAAGGTAAGGAACAACAGTAGCATTGGAAGAAACAGTAAAATAATTTCAAATGTATAAATGACTGAAAATGTTTCGGAATTACTTTTTGAATTAGTCTCCCATTTCATTTTACTTCTCTGTAACTTCGTCTGATTTGAATTTGTTTGAAAGCTCATGAATTGAAAATTCAGGCAGGTCAGATCTCGGAGCTGCTGCCGTTAACAGGCCTTGTTGGGGGGCTTCTTGCCTTTGTGTGCTCTCTCTTGGCTTTAATGCCAAGAATTGCCACCCTTCTGTAGGTCTGACCTCTCAAGAGACTGGGTTGTGGATACATCCCCCCATGAGCAGCTCAATTCCGTAGGTGAATCGGACACTACTGTCGGTGGAAGCAATAACAGCCCAGCCAGTGGCCTGGGATGCCACCAGCCTGCTCTTACACAGCTGGAGGGACAAAAGCAGGAGCCAGATGCTGTAGTGTGAGACCAGATGTGGGTTTAGTACTGGACTGGAGTGATATTATTATGGTGATGCTGCATGTGCTTATCAAACTGAAGCCCCTTGAGGGACATAGTTAAACCAAGTTTATGCTCAAAGTTTGAAGTAGTTATAAAATGTAGTGCTGCAAAATAGTAACGTTATGTAATATACCATAAATTTGGCACTGCTGGGAATGGCTTCAAATGGAAAATTCATGAGCTGTTCACAGAAATTAATGTGCGTACATCTGCGTAATTTTAATTTGCTAGTAAAATGGTTAGTGTTGGTAGACCTTCTGTTGACTCAGTGTAAAACAATTGGGTGCAAAACCTAATTCTTCTCAGTAGGGCCACAAGTACTGGCTGTAATACAGATCAGAAGACCGGATTTGCTGTGGCAGGTGTAATAAAGGCTGATGTATCTGTATTAATTGTGGGCCTTGTCCGGATCAAAGAAACATTATCTGATATTAAACAAAAACAAAAACCACAAAAAACCCAAACCAACAAACAAACAAAAACAGGAAAAAAACCCCAAACAAAAAAACCCCACAAAACTGTTTCAGATAGTGCTTGTTCCTTTGATTGTGGTATCTTGCATCAGGAAGCAGTACTTGAACTGCAGCATAACCCTGGCTGTTCAACTTCTTTCTTTTATTTTTTTTTTTTTCTTCTTCATCTTGAGTTTTAATGTAGCTTCTTTTTAGCGTGGGGTTCTTATACTACATTGGCTTCTATTCCCATTCTATTTCTAATGTTACTAGCATAAGTAGCGCTTGGGTATGGTTTTGTTTTATTTTAATAGGGTATCCACCCAAGTTCAAAGTGATGAATGTTGGGGAAAGAAACATATACAGAAAGAAGGGGTTTAGATAAATTATTGCTGTTTGTGAAAGAACATTAGGCTGCTGTGGTAGTTCTCTGAAACTATGACACCTGAGGGATGAGGTGCCATCCAGAGGGACATGGACAAGCTCAAGATGTGGGCCCACCTGAACCTCATGAGGTTGAACAAGGCCAAGTGCAAGGCTCTGCACCTGGGTCAGGTCAACGTCCTCTGCTGGGAGGCCAGGCTGGGAGAGCTGGAGGTGTTCAGCCTGGAGAAGAGAAGGCTCCAAGGAGACCTTCTTGTGACTTTTCAGGACTTAAAGGGACATTTTTGACACTGAGGGTGGTGAGAGCCTGGCCCCGGTTGCCCAGAGAGGTGGTCACTGCCCCATCCCTGGAACCATTCCAGGTGAGGTTGGCTGGGGCTCTGAGCAACCTGCTCTAGTCACAGATGTCCCTGGTCCCTGCAGGGGGG
>WTSP01027720.1:0-12854 GCA_025331215.1 Actenoides lindsayi | reverse complement strand
CTAATCGCTAAGTCTCTCTCCCTTATTCCTTTCCTCTTCCCCTTTGGGGAGGGAGGGGGGTTAACAGAGAGCGTCTGCTATAGGTCTAAGGGGCTGCCCTGACCCTAAATCATGACAGAGGGCCACAGCCACAGCCACACACAACAAACACGGCCAGCACAAGGGGAGATTGTCCTCTTGTTCACTGTGGGAGCATCTTACCATTCAGAAAGACTTTGCTCTATTGCTGGACAAACCTAGAAAGAGTCATTCTGAAGACATCTGAGGCATGAGCCTTCAAACCGAAGTGCTTAAATAGCAACCAGAGTCTTTAGGCCTAAATCCCAAAGCAATTTATGACATGGTTAGCTATGTATAAGGCCTTTAAAAAAAACAGTTGAAAGGTTGGTTCACAGGCTGATACAGAAGTTCATCCTCAGGAAATGGCAGCATGCCCTACAGAAGACATCAGTATCATCATCATCACCATCACTTCTTAGCTGTGACAAAGTGAAGCAAATGACTTCAGTGATCTAGCCCAACAGAGTCTTGGTGTCCTTAAGGGAATATAGCAACAAGGAACACCTAAAGAGCTGGAATGTGAAATGGTTCCTGCCCAAATAACATACTGCATCTCTGACACTTTGCTCTGGTACTAATTTCCTGGTAACACTCACCACACACAATTCCTGTTATTGTCAATAACTAACAACACTACCTGTGCCTTTGCAGGTGGTTTGATGGTGTAGATATCTTCCTAGATGAAAGTAATTTGTTTTCTCAATGGGGTGTATTTGCCAGAGATTTTCAAGATTTTCAACTGTCAAAACCACCCACCCCCTCCCTATCTCATGATCTCACTACTGTGTACCCATTAGGCTCCTGTCCAGGCCAGAAAGACTGTGGTGACATTCATTGCTCAGTGCTGGCCTGTGCTCTCATGCTGAAGCGTTAAGTTGAAGTTGGCTTGAGAGAGAAGCAGTCAGCTTAGGGGAGACCTGGGAGAGGTTAGCATCAGAAATGTTTATATCAGCCATTTCTGTTAACTAGTACAAAACCAGGGATGGCTGGGTCAGAACTTGGCATCTGGAATGAAAAGAAGGGTAGAGAACATGGGGCGCTTTTTTTTGTCCTTTTACATATACCTATAAACTAAATGAGTTGGTTTCTTTGGCTAGGATCTTCCTCATAGGAGAGGGACAGGACAAAGAAAGTAAGAAGGCTGTAGTTCTTAATCTGATGTCCCGCAGATGTGGGAAAGCACTGTCAGCAGGCCACATGCCTGAGATTTGCCAAGCAAGTCGCATCCTCAGGGCTGCATGAGCCAGTGGTGCGGAGAGGACTGGAAGCATAATCCATTTTTGAGGGTTTTATACAAAACTCCACCAAAACAGACCATGCCATTCCATTCCCAGTATTGGCTTCATCCCCACTGAGGTTTTTTGATAAAAGAATTGATCTGGAAAAAAAAAAACTGGAACAATTTTCCATTTGGATCGATCCCCCAGTTGAAGAGTGGTTTTTGGGAAGGGGAAAGGAAAAGAAAATGTTTTAAATGGACAAATTATCCCATGTCTGTGATTTTGGAACAATAAATTAATTTTCTGTTTATCTTAAAAAATATTAACATTCAAATTTGGAAGTAAACAAACATGGGTTTTATTAACCGATCTTAATAAAAGAATTATTTTTTCTGTCTGTAATCATGTTGAGGGTTTTTTCCCCTGGTTTTAGCTTCTAGTCCTGGTTATTGGAAAAATCCCTGTGAATATTTTCACAGGATCTGGGGAGAACATTTTCCCACACAGCTCTGTTATCAAACCCTTCAAATGCCAACAGATTACTGACTGGGCTTTCTTGCCCTTGACTTAGGATCATCATGTTGCAGAGCACTTGGGGACAGAGGAAAAGGCACCTCTCATCATGCTGTTAATGATGTTTTTCCACACACAGAGCAAGTACAGTCCTAAGAAATGGCTTAAAAATAGAGCAAAAGTGGTGTTAGTAACCTTTGACTTTCAATCTCTGTGATTTACGTCTTCAGATATCATTAAACGGGCTTTAAAATTGCATGAATAAAAAACAAATTAAAATATTTAAGTCACCTTCTTACTTATTATCTAAATTACATGATGATTTTCAAGCTTTTGAGTAGGCTCACCAGCACAGAAAACTTAGCTCTTTGAGTATTAAAGCTGAGTGACTCACAGAGGTCAATTAGAAGCACTCACAGAGTCAGAGCAAATAGGGCCGCAAGGGTATGCTTGTAGGAAGGCCTGAGGAGAGGGGCACTCTGTATGCATTGCTCTTTAGTAGTAGCCACCGTTTAGGCATTGAACAGCTCTCTTTGAAATCTACCCCCCCATAAACAGGCAGCCTTCTCAAAGATGGTACCTAAGGGTATCTCCCAGAAGTACCCACACCTGAAGACAGAGGAATGACAAAACCTGCAACAGAGGATACCACTTGCAAGGGCAGTGTTCCCAGCTCTTCCCTGCATCACATCTCAGTCATTTTTAAAAGGTATGGCAAAGAAGACTTTGACCGGAATACATCTGGTATTAGTGAAAAATGGGTCACGACAGTGAATCTCAAGCCAGGTGTTTGTTATGGGTTTTATCATGAGAGTGTGGAAGAAAGATTCAGTCAGATGTAGTCAAACTATGAAAAAAAAGGGGAAAGATGCAAGATTGGGACCTCTGCACCTCTCTCTTAGCCATTTCATCTCCAGTCATAAGAGACCATAGCTGTGGGCACCTTTATGGGATCCTTGGTGATTTTAGTGGCATTGTCTCCTGCAATAAAGCTGGCTTATAGCAGTAACAAATAGATGTCAGAGGTATTAAACCAGCACCCAAATCATATTTCTGTTTATGAAACACTTTCTTTTTCTGTGACCTTCTTCAACACCATCTCAGGGCCAGACAGTCTAAAGGCTCAGATCTTACTTCCCTTTCTGTTCTAGACAGGAGAAGACACTAATAACCTGCTGTATACTACCATGAGTGGCAGCTGACCTAGAAAGTACAGAACCATGGGAAAAAGTGAAGCCACCACTTTCACAAAGGGAGAAACTGTCTGGCAGTTTGCTGAGGCTTGCTATTATTGGTTTTGAGTCAGGGTCCTTTGTCTCTTCAGCATTTATGGAAAGAAAAAGAACAAAAATGTAGCAGTTGCTGGTTAAAAAACCTCTACAACTTACTATAATGAAGCATGGTCACTCAGCTTCATTTTTAATTAAGTTCCAGATCCAGGAAATCCATTCATCACAATTCTGGAATGCTGGAAAGCTCACTGAGGAACTACAAAGGGCAGGTAAAGCAAAAGCATTTAAAATAGTTGCAGATGAGCTGGTAAGAGGCTCAAAGAAACAGTTAAATTTGTGTGCAGATAACTCAACCACAGTATCTGGAATGTATAAACATAGCACTTTTTTTTTTTTCTGGCCTTAAAATTTGATCCAAGTCTGGGAGTTAAAAAGTCCCATTTTGTGTAATCAGGTTCTGGTTGAACATGATTGCTGAATTATTTTAAATTGAAGACACATGTCTGGATGTTGAGTTCTGTATATTATTCCAGGATGGTGTCCATTAGGTCTTATCCACAGGGGCTATCTTCATTCCTTATGCATCAGGATTAGCGAACAGTGAATCATGAATATGGAGACAGTGAAAAGAATGTGGTACTAGTTAAAGGGTGATTTTGGAAATTATCTTGCATGTATTATTCAAAACTTTTCAGTCTCTCTTGCACAGAGTCCCTACGGCTGTTTAAAAGTGTTATTTTAAAACATGCGCATACAAGGCATTTGCATTCTTTCATTTTGAGTCTTGAATTTAGCAATGAACCAACATTTGCCTTAACCCCTTGCCAGTCCTAAAGCATTCTCAAGAGTATGAGTTGCTCATCTAATGGTTGTGTTGCCATATGCTGTCCTTCTATAATAGATCTGCCCCTGACCTCTGTGTTTTTACATCGCTTCTTTTACTGGCAGATGGACCATTACATAAACTGAAACATATTTTGATAGATATTCCCAGTGGTAAGAGAGTATTGTCTTATTAACTCCATGGGGAAAACCAGTGTAAACCCAAATCTGAGTAACTCACCTATCCATATGGTAGGTGAAAAGAAGCATCCTTATAGTGCATGTTATAGGTACTGATTGCCTCCTGGATTACTGGAAGTTCTGAGGTTGTGTTTTTCCTTTCTGGGATGTCCAGACACATGTATAGCTCTCTGACAGCTTCTAAAGGACTGGACTGGATGCTCTTTAAGTTCCTTGCAGCTATGTACCACAGAACAATCAATGCAGGATGCTCTGCCCACATGTTTTTCCTACTGCATTTCCCTACACAGAACTCCTACAGGGAAAAATCTCTCACTGTCTTCCGTCCACCAGAATTTTTAAAATAAAATGGCTCTTTTTTTTCCTTTTTTTAAAAATCAAAACAATGTTGTCAAAAAGAAGACTGTCCCTGTCATTCACATATTTCAGTTTTCCCATGTTTGTAACAACTGTAATGGGAATCTTATCCATCTCTTAATCAAAACTATTTGAGAAATCACATCACCCAACTTCTTCACAAGGGAAAACACTTTTCTCAGTATGTTGATGACTTGATGACAGAGTCAATAGTGATTCTGATATAACATTTCATGAAAATTGAAAGATGTCCCAAAAGCCTACAGAGGTGAAGCGGCCACAGAACTGAATACCTATACTCTCTGCAAAATGTATTCCTCAATTTTCAGTCCAGGAAAGAACAGAATTTGTTGTGCAGATGGTCTTTCTGATTCCATGGCGATGGTATCTCCATACACCACTTCATTCCCTCCTCCCTGCCCTACTTAGGCAGGGTGAATCTGCTGGGCTTTAAGTCTTTCCCAGCCGGGAGGAATTCTGAAAGGAGGAAAACAGCTGGAAAACACATCCATGCCTCCTGCAAAGATATGTGCCTTAAATATGATTGTGAGGCACAGCATCATTTTCCAAAAATCTCTCACTCTCTTAAATAACACACAACCTATTGTTCTGAGCTGAGCAAAGGTGGATCTGGTAGCTGACGTGTTTGAGGTCATTCAATAAATGGATGTAATGAAGTAGTCATGGCTAATATGTGTTACAAGCTTAATATGAACCTGAAAATCCCACAGAGGAGACATAATATCTTTAAAAAATGATACTGTAGTAATGATTCTAAATCCTACAGTTTACAATATGTGTTTAACTGTTTGAACTATTATCATGATATTATTTTAGGGATTTTCATTACAGTAGATAGCTACATTAAAATTACATTAAACTAGGTGGTTGCCAGACTTTGCTGATGCCTTACTTAGGAACACACAGCAGACGCTTGTGAAAGCACTTCCTCCTGCCACATACAAATGGGTAATTTACAATATGGCTGGAGATGACAGCTTTAATTAGATTTCTTTCTAGGAGCTTATTCTGGCAGCTAACCTTGATCTGTAAAGAGTGTGGCACTCAGTTGTATACTGCTTAGGACAAAAATCCAGAAATAGGCTTTTTCCTGGTATAGATATAAAAGCAGCTAAATACCACCTTAATCTCTGCAAGTTAGGAAAATGTGGCCCAGAGCTGTGATGTGCCTTGGACAACACTAGCAGTCTTATACAGGTAGAACTAGGGTAAAAGCAGAGTCTGGCTCAGCATTCTCTTTGGCCCTTATCTTTCCCTATGGTATCACTTTATCACACCAGTAAGCACCTCCTCAGTGCTAGTAGATGTGCTTCTAGACAAGATCTGGGAAAGAGGCACTGTGTAGCTTTCCCCAGACCTGGGTACCACAGGACTTTGATGCATAAATTCCCTCTGTCATGCTACCCCAGTGAATCTCCAAGTTATTGTGACTCCCCAGAGGCTGTCTCTGCCCATTCCTAAATTGGGTGGACCCCTAAGATCTCCTTCTTTCCTGACTGCTCTCTTGCCAGGACACCTCCCAGAAGATTCATTTTGCATCCTGAACCAGACGTAATCCTCGAAGTCACACATCCATACTGTAGTGAAAAAAATCTTAAACAAACCAAGAAACAATTAAAACAATACAAAATATTGCTTAAACAAGAAAGAGCTTATTCCAATAGATAAACAGAAAGGGAACAAACTGCAGTTTAGCACATTAGGCTTCTGCATTAATAGTGTTTCATTTTGATTGCTCTAGATGAATATTTACACATGGTCCAAATATACCAACTAACTCAAGAGAAATTAGTTTAGGGGCCCAGTTCTGACAAGTTCACTGTCTAAAATTTAAACATGAGACAAACAAGAAAAAAGAAACATGAATAAAGAGGGCACATATCCCAGTTTCACTGACAGGACCATACAGAAAGTGTCTTCATGTAGGCATGGAACAAAGGGGTTTCTCTTGCAAGGATGTTATTGGAAGGGCACGTCCATGGTCCAGCCAGAGTGTCACCCTTCCTGACCAAACACTTCATCCCCTGTGCTTCTTGTACATGAGTGGACAAGAGAAGGAGTAGTATATATATTTATATTTTGTTATATATATATTTAGATGAAGGTATGTGCATGCCTGTCTGTGTGTATGTACATATGTGTGTATATATACACATATACAAATATACAGTACAACTATATGATTTAACTGAGATAGATTCTGCAGCTGCTTTGTTTAGAAAACTGTCACCGCAGATTCATCTCCACTGACATGTTTAGAGTGAAATATTATCTGCTCAGTGAAAACATTGAATATTGCCTTTTTAAAGCCAATTTGCCCTTTACCGTGCTGTGTGGCACGCAACACTGTAGAATGGAACGATGCCTACTTCATTAAAAAAAAATCAAAACCTATAAAACCTATTGGATGGGAACTGTTTAGTCACCTGATTTTTAGCACCACTCTTGCAAAGGAAGCCAGAATCCACTCAACACCAAGCACATGCCTTTGCCATCTTAATGTTTTCTGTCTTGTCTGTATGCTTCCTATACACATTCTATGAATGTTTTCTTTCTTACTCTTTCAACTTTTAATCTCAGCTAATTCCCGCCTTGCTAACAAGTGAGATATTTTCATGCTATGACCGACACATGTATCTTTTCATCTGGGAGTGAGGTCCAGATCTCATAAAATGGAACTGAAGCTGGATGATGCCGACTGCATTCAAACTGTCTACAATCACTGCCTAAGATGAAGCTCCTCTCTCTGTTGAATTTTTTGGTCTGGCAGCTCTGACTGGGAACTCACCTTAGATGCCACAACAAACATGTGGGGTTGAGCAACTGAAGATGACAGTCTCAGTGCAGCTCAACTATGCTTCTCTTTCCTTGAAAAGTTCCTTAGCTGAGAGTGTCCTGACTCACTCCTTCTGTCTTCCCAACCTTCCCCTGGACACAAAGAACACCAGAAAAAAGAAGGATTTCAGAAAAGCTCTCCCTGCTCAAAGTCAGGCACACACTCCTTGTAATTGTATTGTTTCTTATTCCTGAATAAACCAATCTATCCCTGATGTTGTTCATCAGATGGGCAGGCAAAAGAGGACTTTTCTGGACAGATAGGCTGGTTTTTTTAATGTAACAACACCTCCAGAGAGAGGTGCGGTAGGTTCTGGCTCCTCAGGACACCTAAGCCCACTGAGGACTTGCAGGCAATGTCTGGTTGATAGTGCTCATTATGAACCACCACTGCCTGTATTATTGAACTGTTAGTGCGCTCCCCATTCAAATTTCATTTTCACATAAAATACCTGGGCATAGGTCTGAGATCATTCTGAAAAGGCAGCTTAAATGTAATCACCTTTTTTTAAGGCAAAAGATGTCCAATTTTCATCCCAGTTCTCAGTGTCAGAGAACACTGCTAAGACCATCAAATCTGCCAGGATGCACTAAGCTCTGCAGTGCACTGGCCTTCATTTCCTCTGGGCCTTAACATATCCCCTCAGCAACAGTCAGAAAATGTGGAAAAACTATTTCAAGAAGCATCATCGACTTAGTGACAGCCTTAATAAGTGCAGTACCGGTTGGGTTTGGGACATTTTACATACCTTTGTATGACTTGAGCTGAAAATGTACAACTGTGCCTTAGGTATCAGCTTGCTGTGATAATACACAGTGTAGGTGATAACATGTGTATCTGTGTGGAAGGTAGGAATAAGTACTGCTTATGGAAAAAACAGATTTCTAGGATTCATATATATATATATTTGTGCTGTTCAGGAAGGTAATGAAGTTGCTAATTATCTCAATAATATATGTATCTTCTGAAACATTGTCACCTGTGGAGATGTTCTCTCATTTTATAGACTAGCCTGTTCCTCCTTCTGTTCTTTGCCCTTCCTGCTCTTTCGGTGGGAAATGAGGGCAGGCTTCTACACCCTCACAGGTCAAGCAGACTGACAGAAGGATAGGAAAGATAGGGAGAGAAGTTGCAGAGGAATTCGATAAGCAAAACAGGATATATGGTACGGCAGAAAGTTTTAAAAATTCCTGCATTGCTCCATTTTTATCTATCAATTATGTCACAGGTTTCCTGAAGTTCATGTCTACCCACACCTCATTGCTATCTCTGTAAGAGACTCTTATACACCAGGTAGTAGAGCGGTGTGAAAAGTCACATCCCAAGGTTATTCTGTTCAGCAGAAATCCTTCTCATCATCCGTCTGTGTTTCACTGAGCTCTGCAGAATAGGGGCAGTGAGAATAAAGTGTAGCAGAGCTGTACAGCAGCTCTCACCCTGTGAAGCCCTTGGAGAATAAATGCAGCAGGGCAGTGCAGAAGTGGTGTGGAGCTTTTCTCTTTCAGTCAGCAAAGCCCGTAGCTGAAATGTGTTGAAGTCAAATGGTGTTTGTTTCAGTGGGTCTTGAATCCAATTGCAATCTCCTCCTTGGGCTCCTGCAGATAACTGCAGATAGAACATTTCCCTGTGAGTCTCTTGCCTTAAGGATAGGAAACATTTCTTGTCCTACATTTTGGGAACTCCATATGCTCTAACAATAAGAATTAGCTCTGGAGAATGAATGTGTGTGTTTTGTCTGAAGGCTAAAATAATTTAATTAGCATTGGGGAATCCTGCAGTAATCCAGGATGAAAAGGGGGTGAAAAAAACCACCCAGCAAACAAACATGTGGTAAACAATGAAACCAGCAAAAGGCTGCCTTTTGCCAGTGTAAATTGTCATCCCAAGAGGTGGTCTAAATATGCAAGCAGAAAAATTCCTTTTGCCAATATAAGCTGTATCTCCACAGGGGGGTTTTGCTTTTTTTGCTGGCAAAGCTTTTATAGCGTAAACCAGAGCTGCTAAAATTGCCTTGTAAGCACAGCTGATAAAAAATAATGTACTATTATCATTCCTTTCATCTGTCCGCAGTGGTCATTTCCACCCCTCAGCTGGATGCTGGTGAGCAGCATACACACAGGTTGGGATTCAGATCGCAATCAGATGCAGCGGCCATGGGTAGAGCATGGTAAATGATCAGGAAAATCCCAAACTGAGAATAAAATGATAAAGCAGTGGTCATTTCTCAAAATGCTAACCAGTCATGTTTTGTTCAATAAAACTATTGCTGCTGTAAATGTATCGGTATAGTTAAAGCAATGCAGTTCAATGGCTGATATAGTTACTACTCCTGGAAAACACTGCAAATGTCAGCTAAGGGGCAAAATTTATTTCATTGACCTGGATAAATTGATATGAAAACTCTGCTTGATCAACCATAACGCTGTTACATTCACTTTAGCAAGCTGCTGGGTTGGGAAATCTAATTCTCAGTTGCTTTTCCCTTGTGTATCCATATACCCATCTATACCTGGCTAAGGATGTCAAGGGCTGTTCTTATTCCAACACAACTGGCCTGCAGAGGTGACTACACACATCTAAAGCATTAAATGCCAGGTGTGATTTTGTAAAGCAGAATCCTTGCATCTCTGTGTAACCTGGACTACCTTAGAAAGCTTAACAAGGAAAAAACCATACTGTTCTTTTGAGAAAACTCCCCTATTTTCCATACACAAGATGGGACCTTTTCTATAGCTCAAATCCTCTAACTTTTGGGAATAATCTTGCTAGGACTGTGCAAAAAGGCGCCGCTGAATATGAGAAAGATAAAGTGCAGGTTTGAGCCCAAGTGTAGACCAACATATGCCAGTGATTTCACATGATGCCATTACAAGGTGATATTGTGAAAACTGTGGCATTAGCAGAGTCTAGATATCTTAATATTTGAAGGCATGATTCCTCCAGCCCTGGGCTGGATATAAATCAGGAAAACACATTCTGCTTACCGGAGAGGGTATGACCAAATGGCAACGCACATGAGCAAATATTTAGCAGCCTGCCTCCCTCTGAGAAAAATATCAGCTAAAGCTAAGACAAGTAGTTTCTCGTGAGCATACAAAAAAGATGAAACAAACCAAAAAGCATTCCCACTCATACTGAACTCAGCTAGGCTGTGTGGGTGAATTGAGCCAGGACCATAGTGAAACCAGCCCATAGTGACACCAAGGAGGAGGAGGACATCATGAGAGCACAGAAACAAAGATGCAAGCTTCTCATATACCAGCTGAGGAAAAGGAGGTGGTGGCATCATGCACATTTCTTTGTTAGCATAATAAGCAAAGAGAGGTGAGCTGTGTCTGCATCAGGTGATAATATTCAGTTGCAACCAATATATTTACCATATTTCAGTTTCCATGCAGGAAATGATTAATTGTGATGATGCCTAGCAATTATATAGCATTTTGCCTCTTACACACACGATAAGCAGGTGTGAGCAATTTGCCATTGTAGCGGGTTTCTGTAGCTAGAGCCATTCTTCTTTACTGTTAGAGTTGAAATGGGTTGCCTGCATACATTAAACAGTGCAGTACTAATCACATCTCCCTTTTTAACACAGGATTGGTTGATGACCCATAAGAACCATCTGTATGTACGAGATTCAGAGTGTGAAAGCCAGAGGTCATGGAAAATGAGTTAGTGATCTCTGACGTCCTCCGTATTTTGTGTAGCCAAAGGGGTCCCCATTGCTGCTCTATAGATGCCAGTTCTGTATCTTGTACCTTTGGGCTCTGCCTCACTCTACCCAAAGCATGCCTGGAAAGCTGCACAATGCACACATGGCAGGCTGCTTGGACCTCCTCTTTAGAGAAACCAAGGACAGCACAACTTATCACGACCTAAAATAGCAGGCACCAATATCTCAGCTTTTGCTTTGTCCCCTCATTCTCCCTCTACCTGTGTGTCCCTGCAAGGCAATAGCTCTCCTTGCCACAGCACGTCGTACCCAGGAGCATTGCGGAGATGGAGCAGAAGGTCCCCACTGGGGGCTTCAGGCAGAGCAACCAACAAAGGCTGTAGAAGGAGCGCTCTAACAGCCTTGTGCCACAACCTTGCCAAAGGAGAGCACTTCTGGGAACATCGACCAACAGCTGAAAAGAATCTCAAGGGGATGATATTAGACTTCTTATATTTTATAAAATATACAGAACAACAGTAAGTTCACATGGAAACTGATGTTTGGAAAAATGACTCTCAAATGCAGATGCAATTTTTGCCTTGCCATTGCCTGCCTGCACCACTGCTCACTGGGCTGCATCATGGAAGAGACAGTTTCTGAGGTACTGCTACAAATTTCATGCTCATGGTAGCAAAATTTGTCCCCGGAGACTGGAAGATCAATCCACAAAAGCACAGAAAATACTCATCCTGCCTCTAAAAACAATCATGGCACAAAAGAATTAAACCTAGAAGAGAAAGAAAGATCAAGCAAATCCCTATTCCTTCTAAATTTAAAATAAAGGAAATAGTGTTTTAAACATGAGGCATATATGTCAGAGCTAAGGGTAGGTGTTTTAGATGTCTGAGAGTACTGTCCATCAGCTGCAGACTGTGGCCTTGAAGAATTACAGGCAACATAAACAGAAAATAAATACGAAAGGTATTTCATTCCAATGTAATTAAGAGCCCTATTACTACGTAATCTCCTTTCCAAGGAAATAGACAGTATCTCTGGAGGCTACATAAGGGTGTCAAAACAGTCTATTGTAATGAGGCAGCTCAGGGTTTTGAACCCCCCTTCCTCCATGTTTCTTCCCTTCACTGAGTGCCATTTCTGCACGGCTTTGCTTGCTTGAATGCATGCTATCAGGAAAACACTCCATGAGAAAACTGCCACTTCTTTATATATGTTGGCGTATATAACAGCACTATGCCCGTGGTGTACACCTGCATTCACCATTAGTTGCTCTCTTAATAATAAATTATTGAAGACATATTTCCTTTAATGTTTACCTAAAGAGGGAAAAGCTAAGAAAAGCTGCATACACTGAATTCAAGAAGGGGATGTTTCTTTCCTACTATAAACAGAACTGATTAAAAAACCAGAACACAAACTGAGCTCCTTGCCCTTCGGTTTTGTATGAGGTTACATTTCTTTGCAAGACTCTAATTTCTTCATTTTTTTACTGCATTCCAACCCAGGGAGATATAAACCAAAGCAAACAAAGTACCCCCCAAAGGAGTCTCTCCCCCTTAAGCAGGACTTCTATTTTTAATTCTCTACAGCTTTTAAAACATTTGAATGGGAAGCCTCCATCAGTCTTTGGTGGAAAAGAATTCCTGCTGGTCTCTCAGGACATCCACTCCAGATAATCTCAACTGGCAGCTCGATATAAGACTGATATCTCAGAGGGGTTCCTTGCAGTTGCGTTTCGGCACATACTGCCTTTGCAAAGAAACTCTTTAAACAGTCATATTTTCTTCCTTCAAAGACGAATTACTAAACAGAAAAGAAGAAAAAAAAAAAAAGGGGGGGGGGGGGGGGGGGGGGGGGGGGGGGGGGAAGGTTGCCGTTTTTGCTTGTGGGAGTTTTATAACCTTTGTTGTGTCGTTTTT
>WTSP01027719.1:0-44656 GCA_025331215.1 Actenoides lindsayi | reverse complement strand
GTCCCCCTCGCGCCGGCTGCGCTGCAGAGTGCGGCCAAGTTCGGGCTGCCGCGCGGGGCCTGCCGGGGAGCGGGTTTCGCTGCCTTCTCCGTCACCTGCCCTCTCGCCCAGGCCCGCCGAGCGGCCCGCGGCCGGGTCCCGAGCCCGGCGTCGGTAGCGGGCGGGCAGCCGGGTGCTGCCGCGTCCGCCAGCCGGCCATTACCGTGCCGCGCCTGGAGGCGGTGGTTTCACTTGGGAGAGCTTGAAATGAAATCATCAAAATAACGCTGCAGCCGCTCGGGAGAGGGGGGGTGGGCAGCCGGTTCGCAGGAAAAGAAGTGTCTCTGCCTGTGAACTCTGTGGAGATTGAGTGGTGGGGTGGTTGTGTTTCATGGTTCGTACTTACAGGTCCCAAGTTCTCAGTTTTGCGCGTAAAAAATCGGCAGGCAACGGGGACTTTAACACAGGGTGGGTTTTTTCCAGTCCGTTTCTGCTGCCATAAAAATAACGTTAGATAGGAAAGACGGGGACGGTGATAATGATCTTTCTGGTGGAGGTTTTTTGTTGTTTGGTTTCAGTTGGGTTTTTTGTTGTTGTTGTTTTCTTTTTTTGTTTGTTTTTCTCTTTTTCCCCCCCTTTTTTTATTGTTTTTTTACCGCTGTTTCTCCGCCCGTGTGAGCTTTGCCTTCAGTAGTAAACTTTCCGCCAAGGTTTTTGTTCTAATGGTAATTAACTACGGGTCTTTATATTCGTTAAAGCCGCTGTGTATGAGCTGCTTGAGTAACAGAAAAGATACCGGAGGAGGAGAGGTCAGGGGAACGAGTTAAATTGCTTGGTCTCTATTTCATTTCCTTTGGTATAAATGCCAGCTGTCTTTCAAATATGAAATTATTTTTCTTTCATGTCTGCTCTTAGGCTAAAACAATCTGTTTGAAGTTTTATGTGAAGAGATATATATATAAGACTTAAGTAAAATTAACTATACAATACCCCTGAAGCAAAGGGAATATAACTTGCATGGAGTTTTGATTTTATTCTTTCTAGAGCACAGATCACTCTATTACAACATTTCTCTTTGTTCTTGTAGCAGCAAAAAAGGCTTTGATCTTATTAAGTATTTCCAGGCATATAGTAGATGGGAGTGCTGGTACTGTAGGAGACCACGGCTTGAAAATTGATAGCATGTGCCTGTTACGGGTCAGAGGTGACCTTTATGAGCTTGAAGAGTTAGTAAATAGATGACAAATCATATGATGATCTTATATCATGTTGCCCAAGGTTTTATTTAATTTTTTTATTTTTTTTTGTTTAGCATCTCACTAGCTTTTAGCAATTTTGCTTCTAGGAATGCTGCAAGTTTTGGACTACATGACTAATTTAAGTGTACAGGAGCAGGATGTGTGAAGTTGGGGGGATTGGGTTTTGTGTTACAGTTTTTTTGAAGCACACATCTTGGTGTGTATGTCAGATCTCTGAACCTTTCCATAATGAAGGAACAGTACATACCCTAATTTTAAGGTCTCACTGCTTTTGTTTGTACCTTTTTTTATCTATTAGTAGTTGATAGTGTGTACCTCGTTGTTTGAGTTTGAGATTTTATTTAGATCATTGTGTTAGACTTTGGATATTGACGTTCCTTAATACCTGATGATATATCTGTATCTAAAATCTGATGTGTTTGCACACAAAGCAAGTGGGAAAATGTGTGTTTTAAATTTCATACTAAATAGGTTTTGTTCTTGTCAACTTGTTAAATTTGCAAGCTGGAAGAAAGCTTAGTATTAAGCTTTTAAAGCTAAAAAATAAAGTATCTGAGCACCCCAATAGATGGTGGCACATAGATTAAAAGTGTAAAAATTAAAGTAGAGGTTTTTACTACTGAAGAGGTTAAATTTCTGTGAGTTCTGTATGTTCTAGGAGGGACAGATGAAAGTGAAATGTAGCATTTTAATATAAATCCCTTGCTAAGGAGTAACATTTTACCATTATGTGTACCAAGTGTTATAAAAAAAATATATATAGTTCAAGAATCCTTACCAAATGAAAAAGGAAAAAAAAGGTTTAAATCTCTCTCATAAAGAAAACAAAGCACTTGCACTGAACTAAAAGATTTAGCCTTTTTTTTTGTCTTTCACCTGTTGATACATAAAAAATATTCTCAGTTTATGGAAAGCTTACAAAATTTTAATATAGAGCTTTTTGACCAAAAAAAAAAATTAATTAAAAGTTAAGAATTGCACCTATCTTTGAAGTTTTACCTTTCCTTCTTTCATTCAAGAGCTATCCTACAGAGTGAAAAAAAAAAGCAAAATACCTAAATCTCGTCAAAAAAAAGAAGCTTCACAAAATTTCAGTAGAAATAGCAGCACAAATTTAAATTATACTTTTTAAACATGTTGATTTTATTCTTTTTTGACTAAAAAATAATTAAGCAAACTTCATTCACTGGGGTATTTTCATTTAAATTATATAAAATGCAATAGCACCAAAATAATATTTAAGTAATAGGAATTTTATATCATCTTTGTGCATTAAATAATATCCAGACTTCAAAGATTTCCACTTATTTCAGTTCATCTAGAAGTTTAGAAAAAAATACTTCATTTTTAAATGTACTGTGGAATTTTTTTGGTATAGATTGCAATAATGTGTCAATTATTCACCAAAACAAATAATTTTAAGGAACAATATTGTTTATAGTTCATTTTACATCACCTAAAACTACCGTTCCATATGAGAATAAATATGTTACTAATTTAGACGTTGTTGTTGTAGTCTGCACATTGCATGTGGGTTCATTTGATAAACCAATCTATGTGTGAATATTTTCTTTTTATTTTTGATAGTTTATTTTTTTTCCTCAACAGAGACTGAGATTTTATTGAGCCCTTTTTCAAGGTGGAGTTGGTGCATCTTTCGTGGTAGATTCCTACAATGCCTATTATCATTATTTGGGGAGAAAGATGTGCATATATATATATAAAAGTATTGTATATATGTAATGCTTTGTGGATTGTGCTTTTTGTAACCTAGCTTACATTGGGATTTTTTGAGAAAGTGTGTTGTTTTGTCTTTTTTCTTGAGAATTTTGAGTGTAAAAGGCTATTTATGAATGTGTCCCTGTGTGTGCATACATATATACATTCGTATGAGCACGTGTGTACAGATGAATAAATACCCAGAGGTGTGAGTATACATGTACCTATTTGTTGGGGTTTTTTTTTAAGTGGAGAAACTGCCTGTCTTGCAGCCATCGTTCTCAAAGTTAACAGCAGAGAGAGAGATGTAAATAATACCGCGTGATGCTTAAAGGACACGGCAGCATGCCTTTCTCTAGCTGTTATGCAGTAAATAATGTACTAAGTCTTTTAACGTCAACGTAAAACGGTTTCGGTTTGTAAATTTTGGAGCAACCAGGTGCTGAAAAGAACGATTCAATTCTGCTTTTATTGGTATTGGGCCTGTTGGTATACAGGGACAAAAGTACAATTAAAGCTGTTCCGTACCATATGCTGCCCGCAGCAACTTAAACAAGGTCAAAGCTAACATTTGTAAGTCAGGACAAATATAAGATCATCTGGAAAATCTCTAGGGGTACACGGCTGTGGACATTGAATAAAGAGAGGTAGTAAACACTGGTCAGCTGGATATTTTTTATTTTTTTTCCTTTCTTTCTTGTTCCTCACCCTTCTCTTTCCGCTCCCCACCCCACTGAAAAACGATGAGTTACAATGCGTCAGCCCAAGAGAGTTTCCCTGCTCCACTCCATTGGGTTGAACTGCCAATCTACTGAGCAGTGGTCCCCTGCCATAAGGGTGTCTTGTCTGCAACAAGCTTTATTGATGCTTTAAAGTGAAGGTTATGTCCGTTTCCTTGGGCAAATGAAAGCGGCTAGGGATGGGATCAGGTGCTTTATTGGACAGATCTATAATTCTCCGAGTGTGAGCACCCAAGAGTAACACGCCCCTGTTTGCTCGGTGCCTTTGCCTTCGTAATCACCTGCACGTTGGAGTCTATAGAAAGAGAATAGTCTGTGGCAGAGGGACAGAAACTGGGAGTACCGGTGGGTTCAGAGAAGAGATAAATGCAAAAGCCAGGGCTGTATCTATGGCTGCGTTCTCCTGGGGTTGGTGCTGCTGACAGGGATTCCTAGCACAGCCAGAATAGCCTTCTGAAATAAAGGGGACAGGTTGCAAAGCAGGCTAAATTCAACTTTGCTATTTTTTGTAGTCTTCAAATCTCAATTCAGAAATTTTTGAAGACTTTGTTGTACATATCCTTTAGTAACAGCATAGTTTGAAGAGTGTGAGGAAGAGATTTCGCTTAGCAAACAAAATATGTATGCATAATTTTTTTTTTCTGGTGTTGCTCCTGCTGCCTTACCTTCTTTTTTCCTCCCCTCTCTGCCTCACGCTACAATTTAGAGGATAAAATGAGAGGAACAGACCCAAAGGTTTCCGTGCACCAAATTTGGGATTTTTTCATAGGTTTACGCATCACTTTTCAACATGACTTTAAAATGGCCATTTACTGGGGAAGAAGCTCAGAAGTATTTGTGCTGTGTATCATTGCAGTGGGGTTCTGCATAGCATGCCTAAACTACATAAATATTTATTTAAGGTGGAATTCAGTTTAGGTACTTCAAGGGGTTTGAATTTTCTTTAATATTACGGTAGGATTTGCAGGCAAGGCTGATGTTCTGTTCTCCTAAAGGAGTGTTTGATTTTATTTCTGGGTGATGAGAAGAATTTTTTAAATGTATAGACCTTTACACCTGGTATTGGAAACAAGAAGTATGATTGAGGATATAGTATACTGATCTTGTGTACCAGGGCTCTTCCTTTCATCATCTTGCTTAAGTATCAACTAAACAAGAATTTGGGGGGGGGGGAAGGGGGCGGACTTTGGCAGCTTGTGTCTTGCTGTAAAGAGGAGCATGGAAAACTACAGTTACTATTCTACATTCCTGAAGTTGTAGTATGTGATTTGGTCAGAAATACAATAAACATGAAAACAAGATTCCTTTTGTCAGAGTTGCCTTTCAGCAGAATTAGCTTTTGCCACAAAATCTGCAGATAATACACTGTAAAATTTTGCCACATGTACAAATCATTCATCAGTGCACACTTGCTTAGCGCATGACAGATGCTGATGGAATGTAGATAGGCTACTTAGCAGAGTTTACAGGCTACAGAATAGGTTATCCATCTCTGCTGGTTTCAAAATATTCTCTCTCTCCAGCACCTTGATAAATATTTTCTGGGACTTCCAAGGATTGTTCATAACTAGGCTTAAATGAGTAACGTAATTTATAATTCCATAAACAGCGTGTGTGGTGGGAGCCTTGGTCTTGAGATAACATGAGCTCATCGGAAGTAAGGTTTAGTTGCTTCATTGCTATTTTTTAATCTGCTTTTAACATTAATATTAAACATTGATAAATATTTAAGGATTTCAAACAGATTACGGGAAAACTGCCTGAGAGGAAGCATGCCAACAGGAGGGCTCTTTAAGTGTTATATTTATTACATGCATTTTTAGAACGAGACTTGGGAGTTTTACTTAGCATAAAATTTGGTAAACCCAGATCTTCAAATGAGTGTTCATGTTACTGGCAGTTGCGTTAGTAAACAGAAGCACACTGTGTAAACTGTAAGATATATTAGGTCCGTGTAACATTCATGATAGCGTTGATTACATACTTCAATCTCCAGGGCAGATTTCAAAACTGGATGATGCATTTGTTTTGCCTAAACTTGATGTAGTACAGATAATATCTTCTCAGCTCTGTTCTGAAGTCAGCTCCCACCAAAAGAAAAAATAAATCAATCTTTGTTTTCATCTTGCCTTTCCCACTGGAGAAACATCAACCGGCTCAGGGTGTGGAAGAGACCGATGTGGGGGTCTCTCTTGTCCTTTCCAGCTCATTTGTCCTACTTGCCTCTGCAGAGGCTGTCTACCCTTCAGAAGCACTGCAGTGTTAGGATTGATGTCTATTCTAGCAGAGCTCCAAAAAGTCGAGTCCTCCACTTGATAAGTCATGTAAAAAAAACTGGTTTTGGCATGTGTTTATCAGAAGGGAATTTCCCACTCCTATTGTAGAGTGTTTTGCGTGTCGGTATGGAGACACATCCGATGCCTTCGGGTGCGCTGTGTTTCAGGGGATGAGAAGATGGGTTCCTCCTCTACCTGCTGGAAACAACTCTCTTCAAGCAGGCTCTGCAGACAAGCTGACCTTTTAACAGCGTTCCTCGTCTTAGTGGGAATGTCAGCCAGGAAAAAATGGTTTGATGCCTTCTGGATGTCACTGTTATCGGTTTAATAGCTAAAAGAGGCTGTCTTGAGCAGCCACGTCATATTTATAACTGCCTCACTCAGCTGTTGCAGCAGAGAAAGCCCTTCAACTAGGACGCAGAGCGAGGAGCGGCTGCACAGCCACGCAAGCCTCCTGCGGGCCAGCAGCCACAGAGCCTGCGCTTTGCTGGACGAGGATCCCAGTGCATGCAGAGCTTTCACAGGGAATCAACCGCTCACACTGATAACGTCGCTTCCCGACTTACAAACAAAATTCCATCTTTTTTTTTTTTACCAGCCTTCGTATTTTGCATCTCGTAGACTTCAGGATAAGCTTAGTAAATTTTCTCCTTTGCTTTTAAATTTTGTTTGTAGCAACACAACATAAAAATTATGATTAGGTCATTAACCAGAAAAAAACCTGGTGCTCATCTGCAGGTGATCAGATGACATCAGAGGCCTGGTTTTAATTTGTGGGTAGTTCTGATTGTAACTAAAAGAGACTTGCTCCTTTTGTGGAATTGGCTGGCTGTTTCCCCACATCTGGAGTTAATGAAGTCTTTGAGACCACATCAGTTGTGTTTTGCCGCAAGAACCCTTTGATCTGAAAAATCTAGACTGGCACAAGTGCAGCTTCATAACATTGCAGCTCTGTTTTTGCAGGCTATAGTTAAGATACCAAAACAAGCAGAAACTAAATAAAGTTATGTGTCTGTGCTAGGACTTTCATGTAGCTGTTTGGAAGGGCCTCTCTTACATTAATATCATTCATAATGTTTTTATTATGTTAATGACTTGGACATATATATGTATATATCTGTAAATGATACATTTGTGGGAGGTTCTTGGTTTAATTTCCCTTTCGAGATAGCGTTTAATCAGTTTTTATAAATCACCCAATTATGTAAAATGTTACAATTTCAGTCTGAAGCTTGCATTTACAAATCTCCCCGATAACGTTATGGTTTCAAAGAAGTACAATTGGTCACTGTAGGTGATTTTTGCATTAATCAGTGTACATCTCCATGGCAGTGCTAAGTGTCATAAAGCTTTGTTTCCACTGCTGTCCTGTGACAGTGATAGATTATCCATCAGCTATAGCATATGCTGCGTTATTCTGCACAACAGAGAACTTGTAAATGAAGCCCAGTTTTGCCTGATACGTTTGCAGTCTTAGGAGCGAGAGTATTTGCAATTTGACAGAGTGACATTTCTGTTAAATATGTCTGAGGCACGGAATATACATGCATTCATCATATAGAGTAAATACAGATGTACTGTTAATAATGCTTAAAACGTAGCGTCATCCTGTCACTCAGGTTTGGTAAACATCTCTATTTTACATTTATTCCATAAACTGCAAATCTGCACAGAATCTTCCCGAAAGGCTTGCTTTCCTAGAAAAGATCATTTGTGTTGATTTTAAAAAATGATGTTAAAAGAAGCGTGCGATTAAAAGTTGTACATTTTCCACTCGACTCCTTTTTACCAGGTGTCTTTTCCCCCTTTCCTTGCTGTCTTCACACCGTATCGGCAGCGATGCCCTGGCTTAATTCCTTGTGCCCTCGTCCCGATTCCATCAGACTGTAGTTCGATAGATTTTATTGAAATTCTGTCGGTGTGAAGCCAGTCGAAGAGAGTGGTAAATCAGCCCCTCTGATAGAAAAGAGTGCTGTCTGCAGGCACATGCCCAGCCATTTGGTCTGGCAACAGCAGGCTAGAGCAGCGTTTGGGAGCGGGGAGGAGGGGTATTGGTATGCAAATGGTAGCGGAACTTGCCCACTTCACTTTCTCAATATCCCTATCACCGCAGTCACCCTCCGGGAGAACAATGGTTCCCTTTTAGCCAACGGACGCTTTTTTTTTTTTTTGTTGGCCGGCTTAGTTTTCCTGGCCCTTCTCTTGCTTGGTAAACAACACCCCAGAAAGACAAGGGAGAGACGTGAACGTTGTAGAAACACGCGTGTGCCTCTCTTTGCGTAGGAAGGGATGAAAAACACGCACTCGGGAATTTCAGTGCAGTTTGTAGGGTGCACTGTGCCAGTGTTAATTTTTTTCTGAAGCCTTACGTATTTGCAAGTGAGACGAACAACTGAAAAATAACCACACCGCTGGGTTTTTTACTTTGTAGCAAAAAAGATGCTCTGGTTTCACTGTCATATTTTGATACTCGTTGTTGACGTATTTCTTAATTTGCTGCTTTTTTTAAAAAAACAAGAGAAATATTTTCCTTTTAACACATCAGTCATCTTGCAGTATTGAGTGTACTGACCAGTATATGGGTGTGAAGAAATAGCGTTGCTTAGGGCGACTAACGTTATGGATAGAGTCTTCCAGTCTGGGAATGATGGCTTTGTTGGTCTGACGTATTTATTCCTGAAGATGCTTTCTGTTTCTTCTTGGAGTTGCTGCAGTTGAAAGCCTTCCGATTGTTAACGTTTGTTTGGCGTCTTACAGTTTTTAACTTGTTAAGAAAAAACCTGTTGTTTGCAAGTCAAGAACGGTCATTCCAAGGTAGTGCTGCACCGGAAAAAGAACGATGCTGACTTTGTGTAGTGTTAGGTCAGTGTGAAAACACTTTGCTTGGTGTTGCAGTTTTAAGATTATTCTTCAGGACTTGCGTTACGTAAATTTTTGATGACTGCACAAAGGAGCGCGAGTCTCTGAACAGATGATAGGATGGTTGCCTTAAAATCTTCCCATGTGTCACTGGGTCGTTCTTTTCCGACTGTTGGGGTGCCAGCTAATTAAATATTCAAACAGGCGTACAGTAGTTTTTAAATAAAATTTGTTTGGGGCCCAGTTGTTTTATCTTGCTTTTTTTATCTTCAGCAACAAGTCTGTGCAAGTCATGCACTTAGAAAGCAAAATCAGCATTCAAGCTTTTATCAGGCCACCTGGCTGAGTTGGCACACCAGAAAGTGTGTTGTTAGGATCATTCTACTGTAGTTCCTCTGTACTGTGGCAACCTGCTAAAAAGCAAATAAAACAAGGGCAACAAATGCTGCAGCTTGATACTGTTCTTTTTTTATTCCTGCTTTCTGACTGTGTTTGTATGCTGTCGTGGGTTCTTTAATGCACGACACCCAAATATTATTAACCGGCTGGTATTGCTCTCCACTGTTTAGGTGTATGCACCATCCCCAAGTTCTGATGAGTTCAACCGAGAATCTCCAAGTTACCCGTCTCCGAAGCCACCGAGCAGTATGTTTGCTAGCACTTTCTTTATGCAAGGTGAGTAAAATGACTTCATAGGTAGATGCCACTTGCTCTTTAAGTAGAAATCTGCCCTCAGCCACTGTTGCACTGAATGAGGTAACAATGTATTGTGCTAGAGCCTGTGATTAAGGTTTATGTACTTTTAGAACAGTTAGAGGAAGGGAGCTGTCTGTTGATTTGAAGTTTTTCTCATGACGTTAATTGCTGACTGAAATTTAAGGGGATTATACATGAGGCCAGATGGACAGAATCCCCCATCCTTTGATTTGTAGGGGCTTCAGAGCAGCACACTGGAGTGATAGTGAAAAATGAGGTGAGGGCTTCTTGCCTGTTCTGGAATTTTGACTGTACAATATCAGCTAACAGTCTTAAGTCTCAAATGCTTGTATATCCAGCATGCCAAAAAAAAAAAGGGGAGTTTGCACTGAACAAAACGAGAACAGAATTAATTTTCTCAGCCTCATGTCATGCAATTAGCTCGTACTATAGTCTGATGAGGTTTTGGAGCATATTGAAAGCATAGTCTCTTGGTATGGGAATTTAACAGAGCTCTTCAGTTTGTGCTACAGAAGAAAACCTGCATTGGCACATGAGTTTAAGGCTTATGTAGTGTAGTCGTTTCAGTTACTTGAAATCTGCTATGAAAAGTTTGGGGTTTTTTATGATACTAAGATATTTTAGACTATAAATTGCTTATCTTAAGCTAATAGATGTTTTGCACTGTATTTTTATGATGAGCTCTGCATAGCCAAACTTTTCTCCCCTCCACTCCCTTTTTTATTATTTCTTTCAGTCTGGAATTTTTATCAACCCTCTTGATATAAATCTGGCCTTACTAAAGGTCTGTGTAATTAGCAGAAGTACTTGGTATTTTCTCAGCTGTGGTTGGATTGTATTTCAGCTATAAAGCCTCTGTTGCTTTTTGTTGGGTTTTTTTTTGTTTTGTTTTCTTTGGTTTAGGGGTTTTTTTGTTGGTTTGTTTGTTGGTTTGTTTGTTTGGGTTTTTTGGGGTTTTTTTGGGGGGAGGGGTTTGGTTGGGGTTTTTTGGTTTCGTTTTTCTTGTTTGTTTTTTTTAAATAAATACAGCAACAGTATGGTGGCATGAAAATAGAAGACACATTGTAAACTGGTCACTGTTTCCCTGCTGATGTTAGTCTGAATAGCTGAATTCTGTATTCTTTTTAAATAATTTTGTAAAAGAAAGTGGAACTCAGTACTCTTCTTCATTAAACATATTTTTCTTGTTTTCTATTAAAATACAAAAATAATACTGGAAAAAAAAAAAAAAAAGATGGGACCCACAATTCTTCTGACCTCTGGAGTTCATCCAATGGCATGAGCCAGCCCGGCTACGGTGGGATGCTGGGAGGCTCCTCTTCCCACATGTCCCAGTCCGGCAGTTACGGCGGCCTGCACACACATGACCGTTTGGTAAGATACGCAGCGCAGATTAATGTATTTGTACTTCATGGAGATCTGGCTTACAAGAATTCCTTTTTTTCTTTGCTACTCTCATATGTCAGTTAAAAACCCAGTTGTCAGAAATCACAAACTTTTACTGTGTTAGATTTATGTTCTTTTCTTTATGTCTGTTGTATAAATAAAACTGTGTGACTGTATAGCGGTCTGTTCAAAGGATGGCCAAGTCCTTTTCTTTAACAAAGAGCTGGGTGTTGTATATTTGGTGCCTTAAAATATCAACATTTATTTAAAGTCTACTTAATGTCTCCTGTCTGTTTCTCTTCTCTCTAGAGCTATCCCCCGCATTCAGTCTCACCTACAGATATAAATGCCAGTCTTCCTCCAATGTCTAGCTTCCATCGTGGCAGTACCAGCAGTTCACCTTATGTAGCTGCCTCACACACTCCACCTGTCAATGGATCAGATAATATTCTGGGTAAAAAGTTCTTCCTGCCTTTTTTTTTAATTTTTATGAGAAAATGAAATTCAGGGCTGCGTGACGCACAAAATTGGTAAGATTTAATTTATGTGATGCTTGTGGATCAGGGATATTGTACCACTGTGACATTTCTGTCCCCAGTATGGCTGAGAACGAGGCAAATTGTTTTGCAGTGAGCTTAAGACTTAGTGGTTGATTTGCTTTCACAGCCAAGCTTATGCTCAGGAGATTGTATCCATTTAACTTAATGGCAGTTATTCTCCCCTAGTTTAGTATAAATACACATTCCTATGGATAGGTTTGGCGCTGCAGTTTTCTGAGCTGCTGTAGCACCAAGGTGCTGTGCTGGAGAAAGGCAGGAAGACTGTTTCTTTGGGGAGCTTGATAAACTGCATTGTAAATTCCTTTCTTAACTGATTTAGAGATTACTGAGTAGCCAGTGTGGTGACTGGTTTAGTATCTTCTGTGCTTACCTAGAAAGCATGAAATATAGATCATCATCTGTTCCTTGCACATACTTGCACAACTTAAGATACAGCCGTAGAAGTCAGATGCTTGTAGACACCCCTAGTCAGTTTGATATGATTTGCATTTAGCTTCATTTTAAGTAAGCAGAATTTAGTTAGTGACTATACTGGCGTTGATTTGGGAACACGTTTTACACTCTGATCTTTAAACAGAACCCAGTTAATGAATCTGCATGGGAAATTGAGGCTGGAAAAGCCAAGTTTGCCACAAACTTGAAACAGCGAGTGTTGTGTGTTTTGGATTTCTGATGTGAATGGCTTACATTGACATTAAATATGGGGGGGGGGGTTGGCATTAGAAGTTGATAATTGGAGAAAGGAGCTTCACTTCTAAAGGGTCTACAGTAAAGCAGATATTGCAGAGGACTCAGGTCCTTCCTGTGTTTCTAATTGGCAAGGCTTCAGACCTCCTCTTGGCTTGGTTGTGTGTGGAGCTAAAGGGCATGCAAAGCTGTTGACATGCAGCTAAGAGCAGGGGTGACAGAAAGCCTGGTGGATAGGAGCTTTTCAGTGATTTTTCTAAAACAAAGATGACACTACAAGGAAACACAAGGAACTATTTAGTGAATTTGGCTTTAAGAATTAACGAAATGTGCATCACTTTAGTGATAACAGTTCAGAAATAAGCGGCAATAAACAATTTTCTGATTTTTATTTTGTTTTCATGTCTCCTTAAAATTAGCCTGTAATCCTAGAAAATAATTACAGTCTTTTTTCTGCTTTCACTTGTTGGTCCATAAGTTATCATGGTGATACTGTGCTTGACTTTAAAGAGGAGAGCATCTACATTTAAATCCAATTGTTTTAATTAAATTTTCAAGTATAATGAGAACTGACTCTGTTGACACTGACTTCCTCAGAATATCCATTTAAAAAGTGGTTGCTCAGCTGTACTTGATGAATAAAATAATAAAAGTAAATATAATTTCAGCTTTAAAAATAAGTGTTGGGTTTACTTTCCACATTACAGGAAACAGAGGAAATGGTGCTGGAAGCTCACAGACAGGTGATGCACTTGGAAAGGCATTGGCATCTGTAAGTAGCAGTTAGAATATTTAAATCTGAAAGACACATTTTGATCGTTGCATTCCATATATGTGTTAGTTAATTTTATAATATAAAATCAGGAGTTTTCCTATGTGAAGTTAAAATAATGTACTATGATCCAGTGTCATATACTAGACAAACATCTGTAAAAAAGCAAATGGAAAATGCTTTTATTTGTAGGAGACTCATTCTGACTTTCTTTTGTTTTTCCAGGTGATTGAGAAATTTAGGGCAGATATAATTTAGAAAGTTGTTTGGACAAAGTAAAAGATGATTAAATATTTAGGGTTTGATTCCTATTCCCCCTCCCCATAGCGTTCTAGTTCAAGTCAAATATTTTTAACATTACTTTTAGAGCAGATCCTGCCTCAGGGTTTAAAATGTGGTTTTTTTCGGTGGCCTTACAAAACTGAGAGGTTTCGAATGCTGTGTCGTACAGCTATAATTTATGGAACAGCCTTTACAATTCTGTATATGCATAAAGTTTAAACTCTTTATCTCTTGTTGGAGTAATGCTGATAATGTAAAACATTGCAAATATCTTCTCTGTTTGCATATGCATGCACACGGACATTATTTCTGCACTAATACCATCAGATGTGCTTTTTATCAAACGGTGATGGATATGTTATAGCAGAAATTTCAGAGTGACGGCTGGGGAACCACGTTGGATTTCTTCTACACAGCGAATAGGGAGACTAAGTCTGGTTTAAAAAATAGAAATTACTACTTTGCAGCCCAAAAGACCATTCCTGGGTTGGATTCTGCATCCCTAACCTCATACCAGTGAATGCAAACGTGCATATTCGTGCAGATCTTGTTACCCTTGCATCCATCGGAGGGTCATATGTTAAAAGATTACCAGACCTGATAATGTCTGTAATGGCCATATTGGGTAGGAGAACTCTGACCTACTGGCTTGAAGGAGAAAAACCTTGTCCCTGTTGCTTTGGGGAATTCAGCAAGTAGATAACAATTCAGAAGTCCAGAAGGCAGTTAACACTCCCTTTTTGTCTGTTTGAGACCTGTCAGAAAAGAACTGGGATTATTTTGACTCCCAGAAATAGCAATGCTTGCATACTTCGGGCTGTTGATTACTCTGCAGATGCATTAGGGTGTCTGCCGTTCCGCAGCCTGACCAAAATTTCTGTTGGAAGTCTGACACGCTGGCCAGTTAGACCTGCAGGCCTTTGTGATGTTTTGCACCGCTCACCTGTTTTTAAATTATCTTCTTGTCCTTTCAGGTACTTTTGCCCAAGTCACTAGCTGAAAAAAACAGGCTGATGTTTTGAGGAAAAACTCTAAATATATTGCGAGTAGAAGTCAGGGCAGAAATGTTTAATCTAACTGGTGGGTGGGCCCTGGTTGTCATAGAAACTTGTTTCTGTCATCCCGTGTTGTTGCTTGGCAGGAGCAGCCAGGTCATTCCATAAATCATTTCTGTCATAGCTGATGGTGATGCATTCCATCTGCTCTATCAGTGCATGCCATAGTCTGCACACTTCAAATCCCTCGCCTCATCCATCTGCTTCCCCCGCACCCCACAACACGCACGCACCCAGCACGCTTCCTGCGCTCGTTGGGCAGGGAGTGCCGCTCATGGCTGCGGAGCGGAGGGAGGTGGTCTCTCCTGCAGGTGAAGCTGGCACACAGGAATTTTCACGGGTAGCAAACCAGGAGCATCCTTCTGTTAGAACAAAGTTTTATTTAAATACTGCGATTGTCTTGCCTCGGGGTTTTTTTTTTTTTCCCCTTCCTGAGACGATGCCCTGCGCCTTTCTGTTAGGATTTGAAAAGCCACCGCTGCAACTGTTGAGAGGAATTTCTAGTGCTAAAATTCTGTTGATGTACATCTCACAATAGGCTTTTCATTTGTGAAACATCAGAGGATACGACATTTGTTCTTCAGTTTAGGTATTAAAGACCATACAGAATAGTATGTGATTAAACATGTAAGGCCAGATAATACATTTGCAAAGGTTCTTTTATTTTAGGTTTAAGCCTGGATAATTGTGGTCTTAATCTCAGGGTAGGCAAGAAAGGGAATTGTACATGAAAGTATTTACACAAAGTTCCCAAAGCCCTGTGGATTATGCATTAGTTTGGATAATGAACTAGTATAGATAGAAAGAAAAGAAAATCTGGGTATTCGTGCCATTTCTAATGTGTTTCCCTGAACATTTGCCAAACAATAACCCTTTAAGATTGTGCCCATGGAGGGTTATATGGCAGGAGAAACATCTGGTTTATTTCATCGCCTAATGCCAAATCAAAACACTTGGTCTTTAATTTAGAGGAGATCAAACAGGAGGACTGTTTAACTTTGTTGATTATATCAGACCTCTTTGTGATAACTTATGTTTTGATTCCTACCTCAGAACTGGGGTAAAGGCCTTTGTATGGTCTCTGTACGGTCTCGGTAGTTAAATAGCCACTGGTCCCCTCACAAAAGAAAAGAAAATGTAGGGAAGTTGACTTCTAAAAGTAATTCATGAATTAAGTTTCTTTGTTGCTTTAGACTCAATAACATTAACATAACAAAGCCTAACTGAAATGTACACTGTAGTGTTTAAAAAATTGGACTAACAGCGCCGAGGTTTGGCTCTGCAGGCTCTCAATTGTGCAGCTTTTGTCTAAGAGCCTTTTCATTAGACCCTGGCATATTGGCACCCCGCTGATTGGAATGGACCATGACTGATAGGAGGAGGAGTCTCATTTGTTGCAGTAAAATGAGTCATGTTACCGTTTAAGCCTGGCAGAAGGTGTCAGGGTTGTTCATCATTGGTCATTTAACAGCACAGTGGCCAGGGACTGCATGCAGAATGAATTCTGACCTCGTGTTTTAGTTGTGGCCTTGCTATAATGTAGGGTTTCCCTCTTATAAAATATAGCAAAATGAAATCAGCGGGTAGAAGGGTGGAAAACGACCCGTTTCAAAGGAAACTTCATGGCCTTTGTTCTTCGTTCTGGCTCTCTGTTCATCATTTTCATTTTCTGTATCTTATCTGTCTGGAACTCTCTACACTTCCCATACTGACACCCAAGAGTTATTTTTATACTGATGTACAATGTATGGATTTCCTACAGTGGTCTCAGGTAGTTCGTTTGTTTAAATAGTTTTTCTTTCTAGCACGTATGAAAAGGAGGTATTTCCGTTAGGAAACTGATGGTCTTTTCTAGTGAAAATATGATAGACCGGGAAGGAGCATATGGTCTATTAGGTCCTGGTTTTGTCAGTTCAAAAAATACAATATGCAACTTACCCAAGTCCCAGTTTATTGTCAGCTAAATGCTGAAATGTCATATAGTCTGTGTGAAGAGACAGCAACCGCGCTGCCAGTGAAGATTTTTTTTTTCAACTGCCATCTGATAACGAACAAATCTTGGTCTCTGCTCAAGTAAAACAGGTTTGAACTAAAGTTCATAATCAGCCTCTACAGCTATTCGGTTCCCTTCACATAATGAGATTTCCAAGAATCTTGAAATTTTAAGTTTTATTTAAAGCTTTAACCGTGATGTTTCCTGTTTTTAGCAGGAGTTTTTAATTACATTAATAGCAAGGAATGAATCGTTGCAAGTGGAGGTTTAGAATCTCAAAAGAGCAATTATAGAAATAAGAGAGAAAAATTGTATGTGCTGTAAAACACAGTAAAATTTCAGGTAGTTTTTGTTTCATAGATACCAGTAGTAAGTAGAGCTGAATGCTTTTGTGGTGCTTTCTCTCATGAAGGCTTCCTTCTTAGAAGATAACGTGCTGACTGCTAAAATTTTCTCTGTCTTATTTAAAGTTTGGAAAGAATTATTCCTCTGCAGTTTCATTAAGTTTTTTTTGTTATAACTACCTGTTTATTGTTAACTTCTCTGTATATTGTTCCCCTTTGATGATAGAAAGGCTGTAAGTTTGGCTGCTGTTAAAGTAGAAGGAAAAATCAGTTATACTTGTGTCGCTATCAAATACAGGTTGTGCTTATTTTGACAGCTGCTTGAAAATGAAAGTTCTCTGGACATTTTTAGAGCCTTGAGTGTAATAAAGCAGAGCTGTAGTTGAAGGATCAAGTTGGGTTTTTTTAATCAATACAGCATCAAGAGTGGCAATTAAAAGTATGAAAAGGAATCCTGATAGCTTTTGGTTTTTTTTACTGTGTATTATGCCATGTATTGATATACAATCTTTTTTTTGTCTGTTGTTAGATTTATTCTCCTGATCATACCAGCAGTAGTTTTCCATCAAATCCATCAACACCAGTTGGATCACCATCGCCTCTTACAGGTAGAGACTAGCCATTTGTCAATAACTTGTTTGTTGTTTTAAAACATCAGTGCAATCAGCAGTAGCTTCCTTGCATAATTACTTCTATATTTTGTTTATTTTTCCACTGTACTAAACCCGCGTTTATAAATCCAGATTCTTAAAATATTTTGTTACGAGCATTCACTTAAATCCTGGCAACTGGCTTTGAAAATTGGCTTATTAAAATAATCTTTGTAAACATTGAATGACCATACGTTATCAGAGCTATAAAGATAATCTCTACAGAACTGTACCACTGGAGAGAAACAAGAGTCATTCGCTTGGGTGTTCTAAAGCTGTATGTTAAAACTCTGCGGCAGCTTTCAGTGACAAACACAGCAGATGTGCATTCCCTCTAATGAAAATATAGTAGACTGTCCAGTTCCTACACAGGATAGCTTTTCATTCATATCTTTCATCAATGCTTTCATTCTATGGGAGAAGAATTTCTGGCATTTTTCAAACTAAATGCTGTATATTGCAGCCACCTCTGTCACCTGTGCTTTGTGTGTTTGTAGTGTGAATGTGGGAAGAAGCATTCCAGTGTGGAGATGAACTGTGGGCAGCTGCCTACAGCTATTAGTGGGTAGTGCAGCTTTCACAGACACTGTGGCCTCAGCTGTCTAGTAAAAGTTGAACAGCTGTTCTCCATATAGAGAGGACTGTGAAAGCTCCATTGACTTAAATTTGTTGTTTAACAAAGAACTAGAATTACAAGCAAGATGATGTAACTTTAACCCTGTTCTTTCCTACAGTGCATATTGTTAAATTCTTTAGCGTTTAGGCAACAGTCTGTTTTCCCATTCTCTATTGTTTAATATATCCCTGCAGGCTTCTGGCCACTGGTCACTTTTTTTGCAAGAGGGTTTTGCTTTTTATAAAAAAATAAAACTAACTTCCAGCGAAAGGTGTACAGAAGGAGCTTAGCTGAACATTTTTGTAATCTAGATGAATAAATCAGAAAAGTTACTGCCTGCAAAATGCAGTCACGTGCATATGTCACTGTATGTGCAGTGTCACTGAGAAAGCTTTTCATCATTCGTGTTTCACTCGTGTTTTTTGGACACTGTTCTGGTTTTCTGTGGACTTAGGGGATTAATGAAGGAATACCTGACGTGGCATGGCATACCTGAGCAGCTGATTGGGGCGTTTGTTTGGGGTTTTTTCTGTAACTGAAAATTCCGTGTTGAATTGAGTAGTGGTGGGATTTTTTCCTCTAGTAATTACAGCTGACAAAAAATGGTTTGTTTCCTTGTCGTGCTGAAAAGGCAGATCAGACCAGAAAATTATTCTATTTTCTTTTTTAACGTCAAAGCAAATACTGAAAATATTTGGTAGCTGGAAGAATGAAGTTCTGACGTTGCAAAGGTTTTTTTTTTTTAAATTGTAAAGATTCCAGTAGGAGTTCCCCAATTAGATACCACACCTAACTCTGCACGCGTGAAAGTGCCACCTAATTTCCAATTTTTAGAATACAAATTTGAGGTTCCTAAAATTTGGGTTTTCCCTTGCTGTTGATGCCTTTGTTGGAGCCTGTTTCAAATGTAAAACTCTCCAAAATTTACACTTTGATTTGTTTTCCTTATTCTAGATTCTGATGGCTAAGATGGTAGTACATATAAGCAAATAATATTCTTCTCAGGCACAAACTTAGCATCTGCTTTACAATTATACCCTCCCACCCCCTTTAATTCCAGTGATACAGAATTTATCAAGCCTTTGGTAAATTGCTCCAGTAGTTAATTACCTTCATTTATGAATCTGGACTTTTATCTTTATTCCCAGATGAGTCACTAAGAACACAGTGAAGCACAATGTAAAGTAATTACTACTATATTTATTGCTATTTATACTCCTGGTAGCCATTTTCTGTCCTGACCCAAAAAGTTATTGCAGATAAACCAAATGTTTTATATATACTACAATCATATATTTTTGATCATTTTAACCTTCATCGTGATTTTCCTCTTTTGCAGTTAGTTCTTTGTTTATTCAGCATTCTTCTCATTACAGATTTGACCGCATCATAATTCACCTATCATGTAATTGTGAGTTACAGTAGGAGCACCCTATTTGCCATTTAAAGCATTGAGAGATAGTAACTTCATAAGACATTTTAAAGAGTTCACGTTTGACCGCTTGGCTGTTACGTTACCGAGGAAGGACTAAGAACATTTTTTTTACTAATTTAAGTGAACCCTGTGAGAACAACGTGATGAAAACCCCCACATATTAGGAGACAATAGCGTGTGCCTCATCTTCCCTGCCCTCATTTGATTTCTAATTTTACGTAAGCATGCCCAGAGCTTAGCTGCTTGCATAGTTCTAATGATTGTGTATATATACGTGACGTTTATATACAGATCTAAGTAGTGGGAGCCTTGGTATTTTAAGAATCCTCCCAGGATGAGAGGTATCCAGAAGGGTTCGGTGGGTTCTGAGGATGCAAGAGCAGCTCTCTGCCAATTCGGGTGTGCCTTTGAAAGGGGAGCCAGCGGATTAGTGCTGGGGAGCCTCTGAGCCGAAGAACAATACTGCGGTGATTACTATCGCTGACCCCTGGAAATCCTAACGCTTGCCTGGCTTATTTGTTTTTTCATGCTGCTATGTTGGTGCTGCACTAAAAGCTGCAGTTGTTAATTGCAGGGCTTGCGGTGCCAGGATGCTTTGTAACATAATTGGTGGATTTCATGCACAAACTTCTAGGAGGGGGAGCGGAATGAGGAAAGCAGGAAATCGGTGCCATCTGGCAACCTGTGCAGACCAGGAGGCTGAGGGTGCCACCGCTCAGGAAGAGCACCAGCGTTACTAGAGGTGCGATTCCAAACTGCAGGTTGCAGTTGGACTGCTCGGTTGAGGGGAGGAGTTGTTGAGTATTACCTCCCCCCTGTGCTTTTTCTTTCCTTTATGAGAAGTCCCACTCAAGAGTTTTGATCAGGGCTTACATTAAGGAAATTGTACCTTTTTTTCATTTAAGAAAAAGCCCAAAGTCATTAGACCAGCTGAACAGGCGTTGACTCCATTTGCTTTCTTAACTGGTTGCTTTTCTGCTTAATATTCAGCTGATGCTTTCCTGCAGGGAAGTAGTACGCTAAATCCTGTTAGGAGTGAGCACTCCTTAAAGCCTTGACTGTGGTCTTGTCTCTGAAAATGGGAGTTTTGACCAGGTAAAAATTTGAACATTACACTGAGCCAAAATATTCTCCAGTTGTTTCATTAATGCTTTGCAAAAAGAAGCAGGACTCCGGGCGTTATTCCCAAGTTCAGGAATGACAGTAATGCAGAGAGGGACTACAGTTACAGACCCAGAGTAGCTACGTGAAGTGAGAATTGCTAATTACTCACCCATGTTGTTGTATTTTAAAGGAGAATTCCAGCACAGTTAGGGCAGCTCTGGGCTTTTGTGAAATTGGACATGTTTTGATTATTTTATTTTTATTTCAAATCGGAAAGGAAATATTTAAGTGTTTTAATAGCTATGCAAGCTGTACTCATGTTAAATAAAACTCTTTCTTTAAAAGGTAAGTAGTTGCAGGTCTCTGAACAAAGAAACTGTAATGTTATTAAACCTTTTCCCAGTTTTCCAGACGTACAGCTCTGGCTGCTATTGAATGAACAAGCCCACAGGCTCTCCCTTTAATGAGCTGCTTTGGATTGTATGTCCATAATTTATTAATGTAATTGCTTTATTATTACATTTGTATGGCTGAAAGGAAGCTGTCTCTAATGGCCACAGAATTTCGTGTAGCATCTTTATAAAAGATGCATTATTAGTTGGTGAGAAAAATACATGTTGTACTATTTCAGGCTTTGTTTTAAAAGTACTGCTTTATTAGTTATTGCATTTCATATCTAATTATTTTTACAATTTGACGTGGTAATTAGGTATACTTATGTCAGACTAGAACGGCTGCGTGTTTGAATTTGCAGTGTATAGGTTATATGGATATCATTAGCAACTTGCTGGACACTCAGTGATCCTTTAGCTGACAGATTACCTTAAATATGTCTAAAATAACAAAAATGGAATAACTGAGGTGTATTTTTACTCTTCTAAACTTGGAATGCATTATAGTCTGTAGTGTGGAACTGGACAAGATAAAAAAAGCTTTTAGATCTAGTTTTAAGTTTTCTTATTTAGTAGAGAGGTGACATAAAAAATGGTTTTCCAGTTACCCTTAATTCAGTATCTATTTGATTTCTTCGCACGTATAGCTTTTGGGTATTTCAACACTACTAAAGATATGCCTACATGTTTGAACATAATCCGAAGAAGAAAGAATTCAGCAATCTTTTTCTGGTGACACCGGCAGAAGGCGGATATTTCAGATACACTCTTTGTGTGTTCAGTCCACTTCTTTAACGCCGAAGCACTTTGAAGATGTCACTGCTTTGCGATCGTTAATTTGTCTAACCCTACAGATGCCAGGGTATTAAAAAAAAAAAATCTCCCTCGACAAGGCAGAATGAAGGAATTTGTCCTCCTTTGTCTACCCATATGTTAACTTACCTTTATGCAGAATATGCTGATTGCAATTATGTTGAGAAATGTTGTGTCTCTGCTTCCCACTTATGCTGCATAAATCTGTGCGTTAACCTAGACAATTTTGACAGGTGCCAGTCAGTGGTCTAGGAGTGGAGGACAAGCCCCCTCATCTCCAAACTATGAAAACTCTCTACACTCCTTGGTAAGAATTGTTGAAAGCAACATAGTACTTCTTACTTCAGAACTGAAGGCTTGGTTTTGTATAAATCCTGCATATCATTAAAGGAAACAGTAGGATAGCATTACAAATGAATTCTTTGCTAACAAATGGCCTGTTCAGTTGAACAATATAAGACGTGCAGGGTGTGTCTTTCACCATCTGTTCCTTGGGCATCAGGCTTCTGTGCTGAGGACAGCTGGTGCTAAAGCGCTGTTAGGAGATTTTGGTACCTTTTCACAAATCCAGAGCTAATTCTTATCTAAAGTTCAGTCTGGAGAAAAGATAAAGACTTCATGCCTTCACATTTTCTTGTCCTTCCCCCTCTCTCCCTGAAATGGTAGCCTCTTGGGCTTGTTTTCATTACGTTGTCATTAAAGTATTAATGTATTTCATTTGCAATTATTATTTGTTATTGGGGAATGTTCATTTATCAATTAATTAAACGTTTTACGGAAGAACACACAGGAACTAATCTACAGCACTGCAAATTTTCTTCTTTCGAAGATTCAGCAGAGGATTTAAGTTACAGACTTTCTTAAATTTCTGATACAGCATCAGGAAGGAAAGGGGAAGAATTTGAGGGAATGTTTTCATGACCTGTTACTACTTCTAGTTTCCACAGGTGTAATTTCTTTTCCGTCTAACAAGAATAAATTTAAACTAAATCAGTTTTCTTTTTTCGATGATTTTTGCAGTTAAATATAATTGATATGTACATCTTAGACTCCTAACAGAACTGCAGTGTTAAATATTAGCCTTCTCTTATCTTAATATAATCAGATCTCTGTTGCATTAACTTGACTAACAATTTATTGCTGACATGCACATCAGCTGTTTCCTCACTTCTTTTTTGAATTAATCTTAACTTGTGCTTTGCTTCCTGTTCTGTCTTGACTTTGCCAGAAAAATCGAGTTGAACAGCAACTTCACGAGCATTTGCAAGATGCAATGTCCTTCTTAAAGGATGTCTGTGAGGTACTATTTCACTTTAGATGGTGCCTTTTTGTGTTTCAATTAATGCTTCCTTTGGATTCCCCATTAAAAACTTAAATGAGTGTAGCATATGACCCATCTTTTGACTCCAACGTTGTGCTATTTCTAGAGAGCTGCAATGGTAGAATTGGTTTTGCTTTGGGGTTTTTTTTGGTCTTTTTTTTTTTTTAATGGAAAATAATTTTAAGACAGACTTTTCTGCAGTAACATACAGAACTCACTTTTATTTCTGAAACATCTAACCTGTTTAAAGATCCGTCTTAGAAAATGATAACTGAAAGTTTTGTCCAGTTTTTTTGTAATGCAGGTTCTCAAAAAGCCACTTGCCTCTCTTAATTGTTACCAACGTGGTGAGGCTGATTTTATGATCATTCTTTCTCATCCTGTATTAGCTTATTTTGTAGCACTTCCTTTTTTTTCCTCATTCATGCCATGTAATAGAAGCTGAGTAACATTAACCTTGTAATAAGCTTCAACTTTAAATCTGCCACCTATTTGTGGAATGAATGCTATCTCAAGCAAAATCTCCAGATATCTATTCTTTTTCCTGTTTGTTTGTAGTGCTGATAGGTGCTTTCCAAGTCTTTTGATACTGCCTTTCATCTTCTACCTTTAATATCTCCGAGATAGAAACTGCTAGAGTGCAATGTGTCCGCAGAGTTACTCAGCAATGGCTGTTCCTGTCCCTCTTAAACCCCAACAGCAGTCTCGAATGGAGGATCGCTTGGACAGGCTCGACGATGCCATCCACGTCCTACGAAATCACGCTGTGGGGCCTTCAACAAGCCTGTCGGGTGGCCATGGAGATATACACAGTTTACTGGGACCATCCCACAACGGGCCGATTGGAAGCCTGAACTCAAATTATGGAGCATCTAGCCTTGTAACAACCAACAGACAAGCATCCATGGTAATGCTGGTTTTAATCAGGCGTATGTTTATGCGAAGCAATTACAGCTGATGCATTTAAGTTCTCGTTGAGCCCAGTGAGTTAAAACTGGGCTGTGGAGGAAAAGATGGCAGACAGCTTGCACCTGCTATGGGTTTCCAATTAGAGGGCTGGCGTGTGGGGGTGGGCAGAAATGAGGGGGAGGAGAAAGGTGGGAAAACTTAGACTTTGGCCTGGTCAGTGGCCCATAAAATCCTGCTGTGACCATATGCAGAAAGCTGAAACTTTCTGCTGAGAGCATTTCAGCTTATACATGCATTTTTTCCAGATGTGTAATAATTGGCAGAACAGTTTTCTCCTTGAAATGGTGAATAGGGAGATTGAATGAGAAAAGCAGTCAAGAAGGACTGAATTTCAAGTGTTCTGGTCTGGAAAAGCTGTTTATTGTAAATTGGAACTAGTCTTCAATAGCAGATGCTGGCAGAGGACTGGGAGGAAGCTGTTGGAATGTGTGCAACCGTAGTGTGTGCAGGCTCAAAATTTAAACTTTTTTATTCTAAATTAAAAGGAGTTTGAGCACAGCTGTATTGAAAGCAACAATGGAGAGGAAACAACTTTTAGATTAATCCCCAAGAAGAGTGGAGTAATTCAATCCGTCTCTTTTTAGTGTCTTTAAAAATGTGAACTGTTCTGGAAAAAAATGTAGCCGGGTTTTTCATAGATCAGAAAAATGTTAAAAGCATTATACAGTAAACAAAATCTATTTGTAGCATTGCTCGCTTCCCTTTTTCTTCCTTTTCATTCCTCCCTTCTCAAAAATGCTTAAAGGAAAAAGCTTTTTAAAACATGCCTCTTTTAGCGGTGCCATGTGTTTGCATGTTTACAGCGTAATTTTAAAGACCAGTTACATGCTGTGAAATTTTCTGTTATAAAACAGATTCACAGCTGGGTACCGTGTGATCAAGGCAAAATTTCACCTATCATCAAAATAATTAGGTACCCCAATTGCTGAAGGGTTTGTATTCTATAAAACAGAATTAGTTCCAGGCTCTCCCATTCGCACGTCACACATCCATTTATATTAATTTCTGAACCACTGCAGTAAACATCAAAAAGAACTTTCTGTAGTTACTTTCTATAAGCTGGGTGTGTTTGGGGGCTTTTAGGGAGGGGGCTGCTTCTCAAACACATATCCAACTTCAGGTTTCTATACAAGTTCACAGTTACTTTTAGTAATGAAGGAAATGATACAGAAATGGAATTTTTTCTTAATACTGTCTCATATTTAATATTTAAAGAATACTGTTAAAGGGACATTTCTACAGTGTTTCGGGGTAGACTGAAATGTAGTCATACAAAAGAAAACTTTCTTTTTTTTCCCCTAGGTCTTAATGATATGAGGTAAAGTGAGTGACTGAAGTTGCAGTGATAAAACTGTTTTCTATATGAGTTGTGCAACCTCCTGATACTGCTAAGTCAGATTTGGCCAAATGTGCCAGAATGTACAGAAAAATTTCCGTTTCGCTTTTAAACTAAGCTATGATAAATATTTTACCTATTTCAAGTTTTGCTTAAAATAGGTGACAGTGGTAAATGACTCTCTCAAATGAATAAAGGTTCCTCAGTCTGCTACAGTTTAATGTAGTTGTGTAACTTAAATGTAATGCAGACTTGATAGATCATCTAATGATTGATCTGGAGTTTTGACTGAAGTATGCTTGCCATCCGTTAGAAATAAGTTTAGATTAGGAAAAAGAAGTAAGATTTGCTGTTACATTTAATCCTGACTGGGTGAAACAAGCTCGTAGGTCACTTTTGGCTTGAAAAGTGAGTTAGCTAAAGAATTTCTTGGATTAACCTTAATTTTGTTACATCAGAATAATTGGCTCCAACAGAAGGCATCCTGTCTTGGCCTTGCCCAGTCCCCGAAGAGTGCCCTTTGACATCATTTGCAATTGCAGGAGCTCAGCACAATTTAGGATGGAGTCCTGAAATATGTACAGAGCAGAGGTTGGCACTTCTGGTTCTAGTGGAAACTGAGTGGTGTGTTAGTGATGACTGCATTTCAGTAACGCCCCCCACAACTATGAGGTGTAATTCTTAAGAGTATTCAATAATCAGTTAATTTCAAAGTTCTTGAAATGGTAAACGCAGGACAGCAGAGAATTTGACACATAACCTGAACTCTAAGATCTAGGCTTTGTGCAGGAATTAAATACTACTTTACTTTAGAGGACCTCCAATAAATTTTAAGAAAATGAGTATTGGCTAACATAGGGAGATGTCAACATTGATAAGGGTGTTTACCTGGTTTTGTTTGATGTGCTCATAAAGTTTTTTGGTCAAGAAATCTTCATTGGGATTCAGCACGTAATGAAACTTCCTTGTCAAGGGAGGAGGGGGTTCTTTATGCAAGACATTTTTGTTCTTTAGTAGAAAAAAAAAACCAAATAAATTTAATTTCCCTTGAAGAAGATGGTCTTGGCAGCAGGAGCTAGGAAATGAGTAATTTAACTCCTTTTTATGTAATTAGTGTAAGCAGACATGGTTTTATTTTAACATTTGCTTAATTTTTGAGCCAGATTTATTTTAAAACTCTAGTGGACTTCATTTCCTGCTTGCTCTGAATAGTCTTGTTTTCTTTTTAGCTGGGCTGGCCATTAGACTTATTCAGAATTTTTTTTATTTTTATTTTTTTTTATCATCATCATCTCAAACTCCTGAAATATTTGCTAAGTGGCCTTTGAAGTTGATTTGTATTTTATTTCATGTATTATTGAATAGTGAAGGAGTAATACTCTTTTTTGTTCTTATTCAAGCTGCTTTTTATTTGTCATTGTAATACAATGGCAAAAGAACAGCCTGAATTGATTAAAAATAAATAAGTAAAATGCCTGGAAACTCAGTTAAGGATGAAACTCAATCCTTAAGTCACGGGGGTTTTTACCAGGTATAATGGGAGTCTAAGAAAATGGGTGATCTCCTGCTTTCTACCCTGTCTGCTGTAGGACAAAAGCACGAAATGGCAGTTTAAGCTGCTTTGCCAACACCAACCTCTGCTCTTGCTCAAAGCCCTTTCAGTGTTAGCATCTCTTCGCAGAGATTATGCTTCCAGTGAACAACTTAGAGCTGTCTGAAGTGTAAAAGTCTTGATTCCAAAGCCCTTTGCATTGTCTTAATGATGCTCACCTTAGTTAAAAGGGTATTAATGACCATGTCCAAATTGACCAGCTAGTATGGCTCGAAAAGGGCATGTGTTTTTAAATATGCTTGATTAAGTCCAATAGCAAATATGAGGACTTATTTATTATTACTTCTTTTTCTCCATTTCTTGAGCTTCTATTGCTAACAGTTCAAAATCAATAGTCAAACTGAAGTGTGAGATGCAGAAGCAATGTGAATAGGGCTAAGGTTGTCCTTTCCCGACCTGGCACTCTGCGTTCCCTTACGCGCAGCGCTGTGTCACCACTTGCATGACTTGGCTAGTTTTTACCGAGTTGCCAAAAACACTTTACTGGTTTTCTGGTTTTGGATCCCAAATGTTATCACTTGGACCAACTGGCGTTAAGTTCCGCTCCTGATTTATTTTAATTTTTTTTTTTTTAAAGTTACAAGTGTGAGCGTGGCTGCAGATTGTCCCGTGGGCAGGTCTGCCCTGAGCTGCATCAGTGCAGTTAGGTCACCGGGTAAATGGCAACGGCTTAGTCTCACAGGCGGGGTTTTACTGAGCTGTAACTTCCATCGCTTTGCTGAGAAGCCTCAATACGTGTTAGGTCGTCATTGTATCCAGAAAATACACAAGGGCGAGTGATTTGTTTTTAACAAGTGCGGTGTCTTTGCTGCAGCAGGTTTTCTTCAAGTATTTTGCCCGTGCAAGCGAAAACTTTTTAGTTTTGTGCCACGTGTGATCTGAATCCAGGCCTTCCGTTTGTCTTCCATTTTGTGTGCCTGAGGAGCGTTTAGGGTTTACTGCAGGGAATCGTCAAAATAGGGCTGAACTAGCTCATGAAAGAACGAATTAACTCCCAACTTTGTTTGCTTATAAAATTAAATCCTGCGAGTCGTTATTAGCGGAATGCTAGCGTTAGACGGGACGCGGCTTTTCATCAAAGCCGCTGGCAGCGCCGCCTGAGGACACGGAGAGCGAGGCCGCGGTGCCGCCGGGGGCGGGCCGGGTGCGGGGCCCAGCTGTATGCTAATGGCGGCCCGCCCGCCACGGGGACGGGGGACGGGGGACGGGGGCCGAGCCCGCGGGGAGCGCGGGACGGGCGCCTGCGGGAGGGATCGGGTTACGAAGGGAACGCTGCGAACGTCAGTGTGCTGAAAGAGGCCCGGCCCCCGCCGTGCCCTCCAGCAGCCGGTCCGCGGGCATCGCAGGAGCCTCACGACAGCGGGCGCGTTTATGGCCCCCGCGCCAGCGCAGGGGGCCGGAGGAGAAGCGGTGGAGCCGGGACACGCACTGCCCCAGCCACCCTTCGGGCTCGGAAATCATTCGAGTGAGAATGACAAGTAACCCTAATAAAATGTGTGGCGAGCTTGTTTGTTATGAAGGCGTCGGAGCTGGTGGTGTCAAACGCCTTTCACGAGACTTAAAGGAAGGCCAAGGTTGTGCTGCATTGAGATGCAGATGGGGAGAGCCTCTTTTCCTGCCAAGTGGGAGTGGACAGAAAGAAAAACAAAAAAAAAATAATTCTAAACTCGATGTTTAGGATACTAAAGGTCCAATTTTGGTACCTTGAAGTCCTGTACTGATAAGTTGTGCTTACAGGAAGCCGAGCTCTCGGCCTTCTTACGGAATACAGTGACTTTCTGCAAACCTTTTGGTTGGGGCGTTTGTGTGGATTTTCTAGTACATCATAGGTCAGAGATAAAAGGTCATGTAGCAGTCAGTTTTGTAACGCTTCAGCTCTGAAGATTCTGCATAAATGTTGTTAATCTCAATTGTATGCTCTAAATTTGTAAGCCTGTTTGAAAGGTCTGAAACGTGGACTTGAATTCATTTTTTATCTCCAATCTATTTTCTGCCTTTATCAGACCCAAGTTGCTAATCTACGACACCGAGATTAGCTCTAGAATTGAAAGTTGCCAGGGTTCTGGCAGCTGCTCTGTTTGTACACAGCTTTAAGAATTTTTTGCCTTTTTTAAGATGATGATTTTGGAACAAACCTGGCCCTGAAGTGATTAAGAGTCTGTAGCTTGAATAAAAGCACCCTCGTGTGTTAGGACTCAGCATGACCGGAGGAATAAAATAAAACACTCAACCTGCAGGGCGGAATGAGGGAAAGGCTGATTTTTGGAAGTTCAATATGGAGAACTGAGTGTCACTCAGTTACTGTTGTACAGAGTTCTGTCTTGTAGGCTGAAGGACCTGAGCTCTGCTCCTTACTCCCAGCGCGTTAGTGAATTCGCAGCACTGGCAAGAGCTGGGATGTCGGTATCCACAGTAGAACTTCTCACAAACAAAGCCTGTTACACACAAAGGAAGATAGAATATACTTTTAGTAGCAACAGATACTCCACAGTGTACAAGAGGAGATTTTTCTGCAGAACAATAGATACGAATAGCAGCCTGGAATGATCTGATATTAGGTGGGAGTTGGGGGGGTGGGGGGAAGCATGGGTTGGGGGTGTCCCCTTTTTTTTTGTTTTGTTTTTGTGTGTTAGCTCACAGGAACGACTGTATATTAAACAAAGGATAAACTTGCATAAGGGTATTTATGTCTCTCTGGGTAAAACCCATACTAAGACATGAAAGGTAAAAGCTGCATTAATTACTCAAGAGGGATTCAAAGCTCAGCAGTTTACTAGGATTGAAGGATTTATTGAAAAACAGTGGTTCTCATGTGTAACTCCAGGCAATAAACCTATTTAATTAAAGGCTTAATCTTCTAGTTGACATGTTTGCTACTGTTCCAATAAAAAGCTTCATCTGGAGCCAATTTTTGTAACTATACAAATAATAGCAGAATCTCTCATCTTTGTTCTTTTTTTTCTTTTTAAACTGTTTAATGTTATTATGTTGGTTATATTATAAATATTTAAAGGACTTTTGTGTCTTTAGGAATCAAAAACTTTAAATGGCCTGCATTCCAAACTGTTGAAATGCAGGCAGTGTGTCTTCACCTATTCATTTGTGCAAACAAAAGAATATTTCTTTTTTTCGTCGAGGTTTGCGCTGATAACAGTGTTCTGTATTGAGCAGCAATTTTTTCACAAGTTTGCCTCTTCAGGCTAGCTCTGTGCTCTCACAGCTCTCTCACATAAGTATCATTAATTCAGGTTTATGCAAAATTTGAATTTTTTTAAGACTCTTCATCTCAATGCTTGCTGCTTAGAAATTTAATCATGATGTGTAACACAAAGGAGCAGATCAGAAAGTACTGAGAGAGGTGGTGAGAATAGTTGGATGCCTGGATTATTTTTGTATGGTAAGATTGTGTAATGGGACTAAACTAAATGTATTTAGCTGAGAAAGGAGGGAAACGAGAGAGAATTATTAAAGTGAATAAAGTATTTTGATATGAGGTTCAGTTCTTAATCCTGTTTCAGCAAACAAGAAGCGAGGAGATGTTATTTATATGTTTTATAAATATGGGGGGGGAGGGGTCTGCCTACAGGAGTGTAGGGCAGGACACACACCTTTCCCAGGTGGTATGGGTTTAAAGCTCTCAAAGGTTAATCAAATCTTACACCCCTTACATCAATCAAGGAGAAGATTCTGTAGTGTTCTGTGTGAAAACGATGAAAACCAATTTTTGTTAGGTTGCGCTGTTTTTCCAAACAGGTGTTGGTCACTGCTGGAGCCACAGCTTAATCCAGTGCGGTGTAATCAAGTGGTTTAGTGTAACAGCATCTTTCAACTAAATCTTTCCGTTACTGAGCTAGAACTTTAACTCGGGTCTCTAATCCAGCAAAGACTTTAAGTCTTTTAAACTTCTATTTTTGGACTATTTCTTTGAATCACGTCTTTAATAGAAATCTTTGCTTTGCTTTAGGTTGGGACTCATCGGGAAGAAAGCGTCAGCCTCAACAGCAACCATTCAGTTCTTCCCAGTACAGTTTCTGCTCAGAGCACAGACCTAAATCATAAAACACAAGAAAGCTACAGAGGTAACTTTTCAGCAGGATTAAATGCTGAACAGGGGCTGCAATAATCCAGAGCCAGCGAGGCTGGAGATCTTGGTAAACTTGAATCAGCACAGGGAATAGGGCCATAGATAATGCTGTGAAATAAAAATTAATTATTAATTCTATAAACTACCACTGTTAGGGATTCCTGCAAGGGTCTTGAGGGCATCCCTGTGTCAGACTTGTCCCAGTACAGTTTCAGCAGAAGACTCTGCATTAACAGCCATATCTTCCAGCTTAAGGAGTCATAATGGCATTTGCAGTGCTGCAGCCGTTCCCAAGTCAGTCGGGAGGGTTGCAGAGTGAGCTAAGGCCAGACTTCAGGGTTGCCAGTCAAAGGAACTCGTTCCACATAGGTGTTTACGGTTCCCTCCGTTTTTAGCCTAAAGTAGTAAGCTGTAGAAGACAGAAGGCAGCCTATTGGTTGGCATGCTCGCTCCATTTCGGGATGTGTGTGTTGCACATTTGGCCGAAGCCCAAGCCTTGTCAGGGAAGCTCTGCCCTTAAACTTGCAGCCCAGACACAAGGTGCAAATACTTTGCTAAATGTCCTCTTGCCTTTTTTTGTGTTTTTCTCAGATTAAGTATTTTGTGGTTTTCTTAGGTTAAGCTAATAATTCTTATTGATCAAGCTGCTCTATGAATAATTATCCCTCTACAACCCGTGACACATGTCCAAGTACAGGAGTGTTAACAGGATTTCTCTTGTTTCTGCTGCCAGAGCTTAGTTCCTCCTGTTACTTCCCCAGACTTCTGCTCAGCTCTGGCCTCCCCTTGACAGTATCAGTTTGAGATTCTCTTAAGTATTTCACTCCTGTGATGCTCATGCTGATCTCTGGTTGCTTGCAGCATTGTCAGGTGGCTTACAGAGCCAGTCTGTGGCTATAGGTCCAACAGAAATCAAGTCTGAACATAAGGAGAAGGATGAAAATATACATGAACCTCCCTCATCGGATGACATGAAATCAGACGATGAGTCCTCCCAGAAGGATATCAAGGTCTCCTCTAGGGGCCGAACAAGGTGGGTTTCTGACATGACCTAGAGAATTTGTGCATTGTTAATGCTCTGCAGCACGTTGTCCTTAAGTTGGATACATTTATTTCAAGGCTTTTGCATTACCTCAGTGCCTATGGTAATAGGCAACTGAAATAGATTAATACTGTACGGTATTTCTATCTATTTACACTCAAGATAGAGGATTTTCTGGGGAAATCACCTGAAAAGTATGCATTCCTTACGTTAGTACCTTGCCTGGTGTCTGCCTGGACAGATCAGTAGCAGAGCATTCAGAGGGCACTGCCCAGCACAGAGGGTGGGAGAGAGTTAGAAATCTGTGATGCTTTGTACCTGGGCCAGGGCTGCATTTCTCGGTGTGAGCCAGCAAGTGATGGAGAGCAGCGGCCTGAGGCTGGGGCAAAACCAATAGGTAAATATCCTTTTTAAACACTTTGTCCTCTCCCAGGACACAACAAAAAAACCTGGAGAGCTGACACCAGGTAAACTGCTTCTGGATCTGCCTGACAGGCCTGACACAAGCACTGAAATTTGACCTAACAGTCAATGACCAGAATTTTGCAACCACGGGCAGTGGAGTCCATACTGTCACGTGTCTGAACGCATTGTAGCGTATTAATTTCAGCAGAGCAGAGGTTTTGCACAGCTTTAGACTGAATTGTACAGCCCTATATTGAAAAAAAGGGCTATGCAACTGAAAATAATCCTTGGAAGTGTAACTATTTAGCTCTAGCCTGGGCATTAGAAGAAAAAAATAGTTCTAAAATTGGCCAGTAAGGTCTTTAACAAAACACAGCTTTAATAAGCATATTAAATTGAAAATTATTTGACTGCCTTTTTATATCAGCTGATATATTGGAAACTAGCAAAAACTATTTGTTGGGAACGATTTATTCTGCACCTGACAAGATGGCCGAGTTATCTCAGCTTGTTGAACATTCATCGGGGAATGCTGAGGGACGTGATAGTCTGGGCCCATCTTTTGCCTCCCAGGGCAGTGCCTCACCACTACTTTTCCTAGAGATGTTTGCCATCTGTAGGTGATATTCTGGGGGTGTTTTTCACGCGGAAACCATTTAACGTTTATTTTCAGGAAAAGGCAGGAACAGCAAGAATTACCTTGAATACTTAAGCATTGATATCTAACATAATTAACTTTACTATGAAATGGATGAAAGTGCGAAGAAGTTTAATTTCATCAGCTGATAATCTTGAAGCAGCAGCAGGATCACTTTGAAATACCAATGGTAGCTCAATATGTTTTTATTGACACTTTCTTGCAGCAGTACTAATGAAGATGAGGATTTAAACCCAGAGCAGAAAATAGAAAGAGAAAAGGAGAGGAGAATGGCGAACAACGCCAGAGAACGTTTGCGCGTACGAGACATTAACGAGGCGTTTAAAGAACTGGGCCGTATGTGTCAGCTTCATCTGAAGAGTGAAAAACCCCAGACAAAACTGCTTATTCTTCACCAGGCTGTGGCAGTCATCCTCAGTCTAGAGCAGCAAGTGAGAGGTCAGTAGCCCGTCACGCGGGGGCAGTTTGTGTGGTAGCTTTGTTCGTGGAACAGCCTTGGCCTCTTCCAACCTGCACAACTCGTGTTAGGATTTAGTAACTTGTGCAGAGTTACTACAAGTACCTTTGCTGTTCTGTAACTATGTTGAAGTTCCTTATGAAAAGCAAAGAATTACTTGAAAAACAAAAAAAAAAGGTGAGGGGGGAAGGTGGGTATGAGGTTTATAGTTGGATCTTTTTTTGCCCCTGTGTAATTAGCCTTCAGAACATCTCTTACCTGTGTCTCGAAGGCGAATTGATTCATTGAAATATGGGCACATTTCGCTTGGAATTGTGACAAGCACTTAGTAGTACAAAAGCTTTACCAAAAGTAAGAGATTGGTTTTAAGATGAACCCCACATAACTGAAAGCTGAAAATGCAGTGAATTTAACTGCATTTACTTAAGTTTTTGCATTCAACATATACCAGGGAGGAGGGAGGAAATCTTCTATTTAACTGAATCAGGGCTGGTTTTGCATGTGTTTTTCTTTCTCTGATTTCTTTAAAATTTTCCGGGAAAGACAGACTAGGCCTATTGGTAGGTGCAGAAGGAAGAATTCTTTGCGCGGTTCACTCCCTTAAGGGAGGATAGTGCTAGGAATCATGTTCTTGGACTGTTCCGTTCTCGTGTGTTGGTGAAGCTCCAGCTGACTTTTTATCTCCCTTCAAACTTGTGTCAAAGGCCTGGTAAAGTTCTGAGGGACCTTGCTTTAACTTCTGGTCAGCCTGGATGCAACGGACAGTTGGACTAGATGGTCGTTGCAGGTCCCTTCTGACTGAAATAGTCTGTTCTGTTGTGTCTGCAGTGGCCGTATTTGCTTAGTGCACTGCATCTGTGAACTGATGATGTCATTGGTTTATTTTTGTGTACCTTGTTTTTCCTTCACTTTTCTAGTTCGTTGCTTGCATTTTGCACAGAAGGTCAAAGCAGTTGTTGCAAGTACATTCCAAGTGACAAAGTGACTAATTTAACACAAGTGTACATGCTTTGTAGTAAGGATGAGATGTGTTTTCAGGCAGAGTTTTACTGACCTACTTTTTAATAAAGAAACACACCGTCTCCAGTCAGAGTTCTTCCAAGACAAATAGTGCAACTGGTTCCTCTGCAGATGGGACACAAACCAGTTCCGTGACAAAGCTCTGTTTTAGCATCTCGGAGAATTTGATCCTGGGAGTTGTTTTGGTCTGAAAATGTTGGCCGTAGTCTGGAAGATAAGTTTGAATATTATGAAGAAGTCAGGCTAACATTGATCAAGCGTGGTTTTTAATGTTTAAAAACCATGAAGTCCATCTCTCTGCTCTCACAGGTTCTGTAATCCACAGAAAGCTCTGTGTGAAAATTAATAAAATCACTTATGCCTTTGTCAGAGGTTGCTTCTGAACCTTATGTCTCCAGCAGAAATCTTTTTTTACATCTTTTTTTACAGACCTACTGTACAGGCAGTGTAAATTGAGAGCTTCTCTTTCCTCACATTTACATCTCACCTTTTACTCCCTGTGCATCTGAGGAAGCCTGTCACGAGCACACGGTGCCTCTTGTGTTCCCTGATTTATCTCACCCATCTTTCTTTGCACCTGTTCCTGAAAGTGAGTGACTGGAGTTTTGTGTGGCACCCAGAGGAGCTTTCACCACTGCATTACATAATTGCATAAACAATTTCCTCTCTTTTCTGGTAATGAAGCTTCTCATTCTGTGATTGGTGCTATTCAAAATGAAACATTTCAGATTTTAAACTCAAACTGTAGGCTAGCATTTTTATCTCCGTTTCCTAAATCACTGTAAATTAACTTCCTTTCAAAGTTTCCACATAATTAAATCTTCTTTAAAACTTCACAGCAAGCTACATTTAAACAAAGGAAAATGTGATTAAGAAAAGTTAGCAGTTTGTTGGTCGGGGTGGTTTTTTTTGGGTTTGTTTTTTTTCCCCCAGTAGACTCTTTGGGAGTGCTCATCCTTAGGAAATGCAGTAGGAAGCTGTTGATAATGAGTTGTGAAAAAGCAATATTCGCCAGGCTGTCTAAAATTGCCTCTGTCAGATTAGCTAGATTCTACCCCTTGTAAAATGCACGAGGGTCAGCAAACTGCAGTTACTAGGGGAGCGTCTGTGCAGTGCTGGAGAAGGGCTTGTGCTCTCTCTTCAGTTTTGGCAGTCTCCTTGCGGATAAAATTGTATCTGTGATCTCAAACTGCAAAACAGAATTCACTAACAGCTAGAAAAATGCCTCAATGTTGATGAAATTCGACACGCGTTGGTAGAATGTATGACACACTGTGTGTGTGTCTTCTTGGCCATTACCATTTCCATCGTTCGTATTTTGATTACTGAAGAAACATTTTGGAGAACAGAAAGGTTGACCTAGAAACCGTCATTCTTTGAAAACTAGATCCAGATCTCCATCTCTGGAAGCTCACTGGGGAAATGGAGACATACTGATGGAATTATCTTGATAACTGGTCCACAACTGGCTATTATAAAGTACTGGTTTTAATGTGAGAGGAAACATGGTTTGAAAAATAAACCAAATCTCTGTGCAACTGTCATCATATTGTTTCGATTTGAGCGAGATGGACACAAGATGATTTCACAGACTTGAGGGTTTGAAGAGAACTATCAACGTAGTACCTTCTGTCTCCCCTGCTCTAACAACTGGCTAATACTTCAGGTGAAGGAAGAAGCAGTAACGTTACTAGAACTCAAGTGGTGTCAGTGAGGTTGGTATGACTTCAGCATACCACCAAAAGACAGAAATCTCTGTTTTATTACAGGCAGTCCCCATGATGCACTTTAGCGAGTTACGGTGAGAAGGGAGGCTCTTTTTGTCAGTTTTTTGAGGGTGTATGTAGGCAGCTAGTAAAGTTTGCTTTTGTTTGTTTGAGATGCCAGTTTAGGAGATGCCAGGTAGGATTTTCTGTAGCGCTTGTCTGCAGCTTTTAGACACTTGCATTTTAACACAGAGACCCAAGTAGTTCCAAAAGGGAAGCTGCATACCTGGTTTTATTCTACAGTGGTTAATGCATCGATACTCCCCTTGGTATCAGCATATGGGATGGTAAGAATCATTTTTTCCTGTTACAGAACGAAACCTAAACCCTAAAGCAGCCTGCCTTAAGAGAAGGGAAGAAGAAAAAGTTTCTGCCGTATCGGCAGAGCCGCCAACACCACACCCAGGAAGCCACCCTGGCCTGAGTGAAACTACCAACCCTATGGGTCATATGTGAACACCAGCCAGGTACGTTTCTTGTCTGGAGGGGAATGGCTCTTGTTGCTTTTTATTGGCTAGAATTTGGGAGGTTTAGGTATGTTTATTCTTAGTTACTGGTCTGCTACTAGCGACAAACTTCTTTCTGCTGCAAAGTACTTTTGTATCTTTGAGCATAAGCAAAAGCATGCAGCTTTGTTTAGTTTTCTTGAGGTTTGTTTTGTTAGAAATGGTTGTTAAGATCTCCATTTCCATGGGTTGTTGCCAATGGCTCCATCTCTTGACTCAGGTGGCCTTCATGGCATGACATCAGAGGGATGGTTAACAGCTTGCTAGATAAGCCAAGCAGAATGGAGATGAATTATACATCTTTACATGGAGATGTCTAAATATCACATTAGTTAATTTAAAAACCCAAGTATTGTTTCCCAGTGCTAATACAAACACTTGGAGAGACTTATCTCAAAGAGATTTGCTGTCTGGCTGAACGCCAGTCATCCTAACGCTCATCGTTTGCCCAGCAGAGATTGCTGACTATCTCAAGTCACAATCTATACTAGTGAAAATAGTTCAGATTTTTAAAAGTAACATTTTGAGCTTTGCGAATAAATCGGTGTTTGCAGAAGCCCTGTGCAGTCCACTACGCAGTAGTTCATTTAAAACATGCTGATGGGGAGGCTTTACAAGGGTGTCTTTTAGTTTTATTATGTGGTGTTTGTTGGTTGGGTTTTTTAAGTGATTGGGGAAAACTTTTGAGAAGAAAAAAAAAATCTGAGTATTTCATGTCTTTCAGAACAGTAGAACTGTTGCCACTTTTAAGAAGAGTAAGAGATTGGGTTCAGTGCTCTGATTTTAATCCATAACTGTAGTAAATTTTCTGGTTTGGGAGGGTTTCTGTTGATGTGTATATAGAGTTTTGCTTCTTTTTTAGCTTAAGATAAAGGCATGCATCTTGCCAGAATGTATCCTGTGGAAGTTTATTATTCCCTGGTGCAAAATGGCCTGTAAACCAAGCCTTATTTGAGTCAGTATTTATCCTCATCCCTTACAGGCAGCTACTTTCTTCATAAATGTAATGGGCTTTCTTGTTGTGAAAACAAGGTGCTGTTAATTTCTTTTGGATTATTTCATTCCAGAGCAGTAGGCCACTTCCAAACTGCCAGATAATTCTTGATTTACAGCAGACTTTGCAGTCTGTTCTGGCCATATTAATACAATGAATCACTCTCAAGAGTTTATTATATCTTTGCTTTTTTTTAATAGCACTGACTTTGTAAGATGACCAAAGTGTGACACAGACACGAGAAGTCTGTGCAGGCTCCTCAGGTATATGGCCATGTGCACCTTTGACTGTAGCGATTAAATTAGCTGCCATCACCTGCTTCATTTAGAGAACACAAATCAAAGGCCTGAGACTTGCAGATGATTCTTTCTCCCGTATCCAGAGAGTCCAAATACAATGTTCCTGAGAGTAAACTGTTCGCTGTATCGTATTCAACACAGATATCTCTGGGAAGAAGGATTTCCAGGCCTCTCAATGTGATTTTCTTCTGCACTTAACTGACTGAAATTGTCATAAGATGCATCTTAAATTAGTTCTCTAGTGTTGAAATTATGCTTCTTACTGAGTCTTTTCCTAATAACCCTTCTCCCAACCTTCTTTCTAGAATTCCAGAATTATTGGTAGGATACACAGAAGGTGACCTTTCTTCACAAGGACACAGACAACTAACATTATATGAAGACACAAACCTGACAGGAGAAAACACTTGAAGCAAGAAACCCAAATGCAATCTTATGATCAAAGCTACTGGTCAACACCTGCATCAGGATTGAAGATAGAAGATCTTCAGATAGAATTTCAGCCCATGAAATACTCTGAACATATCATTCTGTTGCAAGCAGTGTGTCGCTTCTGCACAATCAGAGACTGTTGTGATCTCTCCACTCATTGTGGAAGTTGCCTTGTGCCTAAACTGAATTGACAAATGCATTGTAACTACAAATTTTATTTATTGTTATGGAACTGTAAAGGTCTACATATAAAGGGAAAAGTTAACATGTTAAAAGCTGATAAAATTTCAGCTGGATGCCAGCATTTACTAAAGCTGTTCACATTCAGAGAACAAAGCAGTGACAACCGTCGACCCGTAGCATTCCCAGCATACCTATTAGTGTCTTAAAAAAGGAAGGGAAAAGTCTCGCGTTGTCCTTTCCTCTCCTTTTGCCATATGACTAGTGTTTTCCACGCAATAGGAAACTATTCCTTGGTATAGCTTTTTTTTAACGTTCTTTTTGGTCTCTGGTAATCTGAACAGTTATGGTCATAGCTATCCTTCCATACGGAGCTCCACGCCTCGAGCCAGTAAGAGGCCTCGTGAAGGCTGCAGGCAGGAGCAGCGCTGTGACCGTAACATTTCTTGGATTTAAAAAGTGATTTTTATTTTCCCTCAAGACTTTCCTCAAACTGTTTTTTTCTTCTTTTTTTTCCTTCTTTTTTTTTTTTTTTTTCTTTTTCTAATTATAAACAAAACCTTCTTAGGCTTCTAGGCTTCATAGTAAAGCTTGTAATGTGAAGTGTAAATTGGGTGGGGAGAATCTACTTTGTTAGAGTTGCTTTGTTTTCCGAGCAGTAAGTACTACATATAGTACATGTAAGGTGTTAGCTGTACGTAAGCACAAAATGCATTAAAATACAAAGGAGATTTTTTTTTTTTTCAGGCTGTAATTTTGGTGAATAGTAAAATCCCATATTCACCGTGGCAGGTAGTGTGATGATATCACCACCAGTAAGGTGGGCTTACTTACGTAATGGAATATAAGAGCAATGGTCACCAATTTTTCCTTACTGTATACATGAATTATCTTGTCATTTTTGTATGGCTTGTCAGTAGAGGAAAAAAAAAAAACCTATTGTGAATCAAATGCAAACAAATGACCCTCTCCCAAGCCATATTAGCATTAAACCTTTAAATGTTTCTCCACCAGAACAGTGTCCATAAGTATTCCTTTGTCACAGATGCGTTGACATGGTTAAAATCCCTTTGAACTTCCATGGAAACTGTCTTCCACTGCAATGACCATGGGAGGAAATTTCCTAAGCCAAGGTTGTCTGAGCTATTGTTTATATAGTGCATCTTTCATCACTGGCAATTGGGTCACGCGCAAAAGAGGAACAAAACAATAATTTTTATCAAGTCGTTTAATTTGAAAGAACAAAGGATGGATTGTTAAAATAAACTAATGAATTTAAGCTCATGTTTTGGATGGTTCCTAACAAAACAGTTTGTGGAATTAGTGGACTCATTTCTATTACTTTTAATTTGCATATATCATCAAATAACACCTGATTATATCTGTGGCCTTGTTCTTCATTTCAGTGTTTATCAGCTAAAAAAATTTGTTGCTTATGACGTGTGAAAGTGATCACGTGCCACTGCCTGGCCTTTTTCCTTCTAAGCTTGTTGTCTTTTTGGCTATATTAGACTTTGCAGTATGCCCAGAAGCTTTCCTTCATAAAATAGAAAGAAAAAAACATTTGGCTTATTTTTCACTGTAGCTAGTCTTTTATACAATAATCTTGTAAGAAAATTTCTTGAATTCTAAATATTACTCTTTCTAGATTTTTGAAATCGAAAAAGTTTTCAGTAAAAAGTTTCTTACTTTATTTTACTATATTAGGTAGTAAAAATGTAGGGTTATTTACCATAACCTGTTCATTAATATCAGAAATTTACAATAGCATTGTAAGACCATAGTAGGGTTCTAGCATACCGTGTAGTACCTATGGAGTATTGTAAGAGCTAATTGTCCGAGATGAATTGCTTCTCATCTTGTTCTCCAGTTTCCATTGTTGGTTTATTGCAGATTTGTACCCTGTGTCAAATTTCAAAGTATTGCTGATAAACCTTTCCAACCAGCAGCAAGAAGTTCAAAAAAATTTCTGTCAATGTAACAGAAAACACTATGTATATAACATTTATGTAGCAATAAATGTGCCATCTTTTTTTTAACATCGTAAATCAGTGAGTTCTTTACATTTCTCTCCTGATATAGGTAATGGGGCTTGAAAAACACCGGCAAAACCAGCTTCTGCCTTTGTCTGAATGAAACCTAGCCTACATTCTCAAGGTACGCAGCGTCAGTTGCGGAGACCTGTTGTTGCTACTCTCTTGCAGCCCGTACAGAAATCCCCAGTACCTAACCTGCAGAAAGGGCATGGCACAGGCAAATAGCAGACTGGGAGCAGAAGCTGATCCCGTAGGCAGAAGCCTCCTGCTGCACCTTCCTCATTTGTTTTGTCTGCCCTTAACATATTCAAAGATCGAAGCCCCTTCTGTGCGTTGAAATTCAGTGCCAAGTTCCTTCTGAATCGATTGATGCTCCTATGTAGCTTTTAGGAGAAAAAAGAAAAAAGGGTGGGGTGGGGAAACACAACTCTGTAGCTTAAGCTTGAAATGAAAATTTTCACATTTTCTGCAATTTTTCTTTTCAGTACAAACAAAAAATGGAAGCTGTAGCCTCCAACGCATACCCAGACTGGTGAGATCTTTGTGTAGTTCCTGGTCCACCACTGGTTAAGCCAAAAACTTCAAGTAACAATCAGGCTGTGTAGAAGTTTGAATTTTTTTTATTTTTTTTTTAACTCTTCTCTAAATAAATATGCCTGGGAAAACCACATCAAACACAAAAGCAAATGGAGATACTCTGTATGTACCTGCAGTGGTGCTGTGGGAGTGCATGTGGGGTATGGCTGTGGGCACTGCAGAGCTCCCAACTCTTGATACTGTTCTTCATAACCTTAGAAAATGGAATGCTTATGTTGAGGTCTAGTTCGCATTGTAGAAGACTTGTCAGCTAGCACACCCAGGCGAGTTTTCCAGTATGCCCACACTTTTACCACAGGCAAATCTCCAGTGGGGTCTGGCCAAATCTGGGAGGTCAGGCTCAGCCATGTAAGTATGTCTCCTCCTATGTCTTCATACGTAGCTGTGGAAGAGGTGCCCCAGCACCCATTCTCAGTTCTCACTCCAGGAATGATTCTCAATCCAGCCTTTGAGCACCCGTCATCGCTCCTCTCCCTTGTTCTCAATGAGACCCACTACAACTTTGACATTTCTTTCAGAGGTTAAAAATGGCATTTTCCCCTTCATCTTTCTTTTTCTATACTGCTGATGTCCTGTTTGCATATTGTGTCTGATCACAATTCCTTATTTCTTTATCTATTTTTACATTTCCTTCTATTTTTCTTCATTTTCTCTCTTCAACATCAAAAAAAAAAAAAAAAGAAGAAATAAAAAACCCCAAAAGATGCACATTGGGATATGTTTGTTAAATGCAGTTCTGCTAGAATGAGCATTAGGAACATTGTAGGAAAGCTTTCCTGTAAATCTAAAACATTGGGAAAGGCCTAAAATGGACCCCCCCGGCACTGAGAAGGTGCTGTTAGAAGATTCTGGACTCTTTATACAACAGTTAACATTTCTCCCAAGAATTAATCAACACTAACATTTTCCCCATCAGCATCTGGGAATCATGACAGAACAAAGATAAAATGCACCATCTGTAAAAGGCAACCTAGATACTGGGTGGTAAATTTGGCTCTTTGTAACACTAACACCTTGTGCTTTCTAATATACCCAACTAAAATACCCTATAGAAGGAAGAAATAATTTGTTCCCATTTTAAAGCCTGGCAGAATTTTAGGAGCAGGATTCAAGAAGACCCAACAGGATTGAATAAGCAAGGTGATGCAGACAATGCAGCTGCCCTGGACAGAAGGCTCTGCTAGCCCAGCGCTGGAGGGCTGAAACAGCCCTGCCTCCTGCCTTCTGCTGCTCACCTGCCCAGTGCAGGGAGGGAAAACTTGCCCAGGAAGTGGGCAAGTGGTGCTAACAGGGGACTGCTCCAATCCTTTCTTCTCTTCCCTTCAGGTCTCTGCTGTCGAAGAGCAGACAGGCCAGGTGCCATATGCAGGGGTGTCCTGTACTCTTTAACCATCGTTTGTTTTACTGCAGTTAATCCCAGTGTCAGCCTGGATGCCATTGCCAAATACCGTGAGTTTATTTCCTGGTTAAAACAGCAATATGCTGTGCAACTGCACGCGGCTGCTCGGGACTGCAGCTGGCTGGGCTGTTTGGCCATCACCTGGGGTTGTTTGTGCTGCTCACAAACTGCCCAGACCATGCTGTGGCTCTGAAACTGCCCGTGCTGTAAAGAGCATCCTTTTCGATTCCCTCCTAAGCCTGACTTTTCAGATGTTTTGATGCAGTTACCAGCTTCTGGTAAATAAAAACTATTTTAAAAAAAAACGTGCCTTTAAAAATATACAATATAATACGAAATACCAAGTGAAATAAAAATGTTGATCATAACTGGTCCTGGAGGGCAGATCTCTTAGAAAGTCAGTGGCTGAGCTAAAAATTTTGAATTCTGGTCATTTCAGGTAAACTAGAGAAACAAGAAGACCAAGGCTGTTCCATTTTCAGGAGAGACCCCCTGTATTTTTAACAGTATCACCTAAATGTATAGAGACAAAAGGAGTTTAAATATAAACTAGATCAGTCAGAACAGTAAATGATGCCCACTGTGACTGAATAGATGAAAAAATAATTTACAATATAGCTCTAAATTCAGTCTCTGTTCAGACCACTCCCAGTCCTGGACTTCAGAAAAGCATGAGAAACCTATTCAGATCCTGTATCTGGAGCTAGCTCTTTCCAGCAAAGCTCTGAATAACACTCAAAGTCATATTTGTTTGGAAAACTCAACAATTCAGCTCTTAAAAAAGCCCCAGCAAAACAATTCTAGGAGGAAATTACTCAAAGTAAATGGACACAGCATTAAACTGTTGTACCAAATGAACAGTGTCTTGCTAACTTGGTAACGTAGATTTTTGGCCCTACTTTCTTCTTTTTGTGCTGAGGCTTTTTCTGTCATCCTTCACCGTGTTTTAATGGCTAAGGATGATTCTTGAAATGCCAAAGCAGACTGATTTACTAGTCTGCTAGATTACTTATTTATATACAAGTCAATTAAGTGGTTCCTTATGCTCATGGAAGTCTGACACATAATGTTGCATTAAATGAACATCTTCTCTATCCCGAATGCAAGAAGGAAAAAGAAATACTTGTGGTGGAATTGTAGGTTAGTCTTTTATATTTACATTGATATTTACTGTATTAGCCTCATTCACTCAGACTGGAACCTTGATGTGCTAGAATGAAAGATCCCCAGCTCAGAACAGTAAAAACTCGCTCTATAGGAGAGGGATCTCCTATATACACATATAAAATGATAAGTATGTGAAATATTTGGATCCTGTTTTGCGTAGTCATCAGAATTGTCAGTTCACACCTAAAAGCTGAAGAGGGTATCACAATATTTTCTTTCAAAGGTGATGAAGAAAGGAAGTAAGTCTTGTAGATAACTTCAAGTTCTGTTTGTACAGTATCTAGCAGAAGAGCGCTATATGCTACAAGTACATAAATGCTAATGTATCTGATTATTAATGTAACAGCTAAAGTACATTAATCCATAACACTACCTGATTAATTAAGATAAATGCATGAAATAACCAGTTTAAGTCAATGGGCCCTTTTAAAGGAGTAACATTTAATGAAATGTCCATTTAGTTTGTTTATGTGACTAATTAATAGCTGGAAGTGTAATTAAACATAAAGCTTTTAAAATCATAGAAACACAAAGGTTGGAAAAGACCTTTAAGACCATCGAGTCCAACCATTAACTCTACTCTACCAAGTCCACCACTAAGCCATACCCCCAGGCACCACATCCATACGGCTTTTAAACACATCCAGGATGGTGATTCAAGCATCTCCCTGGGCAGCCTCTTCCAGTGCCTGACAACCCTTTCGGGGGAAAAAATTTTTCCTCATATCCAGTTTAAAC
>WTSP01027718.1:0-11747 GCA_025331215.1 Actenoides lindsayi | reverse complement strand
CGTTTCACAACCAGCCCTCAGATACTTATACCCGTTAATAAGATCCCTTCTCAGTCTTCTCCTCTCAAGACTAAACTACCCCAGTCCTTGTGGCTCTCCGCTGAACTCTCTCCAGTAGATTTCTAAATATATGTTTAATGGTAACATCCCTTACACATATTTTCTGTTATTCACTATAAAACACCTTATTACCAGCTACGAAGATTTTTTTTGTGACATAAATCTTTACTCTTAAAGATAAATTGGAGTCCCAGAGTTTAGAGTAGAATGGGTACAAACCAGGCTTTTGCAAAATGTACTACATTCCGAGAAACATCTTTTAGCTGCTTCCCATAAAATCAGCCCTTTTACAGAAGCACTTGTAGAATTTATGTGCAATATGTAACTCTCTAGGTAAAAGGAATTCCCATGCTTTTCAGAATTGCTTGTAAGAGTCTATAAAATGTGTTATGAGTTGCCATGATTTCATACTTCAAATACCGAAATTTGCAAGGGAAAGGGGATTCTGAGGAGTGACCACCTGGGTATTATACTGAATAGTACTGCCTATATAGGAGGCAAGTGAAGAATGTATGTAAGGCTCTCCCATGCAACTGTTTGCATAGCTCATTTACATCAACAAAGATTTAACCTTTAGGACCTTTGATGATGCAACAGAACTGAGGTTTTATTTGCTTCCCAAAGTTTTTCGTCTTCAGCTGCCTACTGGAGATGATCAATGTGTAAGCCTTCAACAACTTTTTAAAGATGCTAGATCCACATATGAATATTTTTAAAAATTTCTTTTTCAGATCCTTTCCTTTTAAAATATTTCATATTTGTTGTTTGTAGGCAACAGCATCATGATTTTTATTCATGTTTCCTATCCAATAAGTCCACCCTAACAGAAAATTTCTATTGCCAGAGTACAAATGTATCAATAATTGAATGCTAAAAAGGAAAAGGGGCTATAATTTCAGACATTGTCAGTGTTAAGTGTGTTACTTAAAGAAACATAAATTCCTGTTTATCTCTCTTATATGTAGTTTGTGACACACAGTTCTAAAATTGGAATTTGGCACCTTTTTTCAATACTGTCATTAGTTAACTGAACATAAAATTGTGTCACCAGTGAATGAAACTGCAAAACGTGTAATCCTCTATGTCCTATCTGGTTCTCTCTCTGGAATATAACTTGCCTGGTTGTGTTAGCTGTAGCCTATGCTACTCTCTTCCCAAGACCTTTTCTTTTCAGGTGGCCTGAGTAATTTAACTCTCTTTATCTAGTTATGTGCATTTTGATATTTTTGCATCTAAAAATTCATCTTTGTGGCACTGAGAGAACTTTTAATTAAATTTGATAGAAACCATTGAGCTTGGATTCCTAAAGTTTCTTCAGAATAGCAAACCGTATCAGTTTCAAGTGTCCTCTTACCTGAAGACAGTGTATTAAAATGTGTGTGGTTTTTTTTTGACCACCCCCTTTTACTGAAAGAATCAGTTCATCCAGTGTATCTTCAGTGGTAAGTGGGCACCTTTCAATCATCATCGATATCATACATTGTTAAGGATTTTTTTATGCATGTCATTCATGTAGTTTGCCTGAGTTTTCAGAACTTCTCTAGACAGATGACATTATTTGCCTTTTTCAGAATTTTATTTGTCAATTTTTAACAAAGACACGTTGTTTTGGAAATACACCATCTAAGAAACAGTATTAGTAAGCTTGGCTTTACCTTGTCAGTGTATGTAGAGAATAAAATTAGCACGACCCTGAGGCTTTTGTATTTATCCATGTCCCCACAGCATTTCTGATATAAATAATGACATTTAGATGTATATAAAGAGAAAATAATGAAAAACAAGCAACAACAAAATAACAGTGTTTTGTGTTTCAACAAGGCTCAGTGGTGCACCCAGATACTACACTGGTTTTACTGTTTACTTTGTTTATTACCTTTCTACCCCCATCCTCTTTAATTTAAACACCTGATTTCTTTGGAAAAGGAATAACATATTCTTTGGGTTATTAACAGTCTATGGTTTGAGATTTGTGTGCCTCTACTATATAAAGGACTGTAATACTCAGGCAAATGCATCCTTACCCTTCACTTTTGTTTCATCATTCAGACCTTGATCTATCTTTATCTATGTTTATCACATACACTTGACCTCATTACCACAGACTGGAGTCACTGGTGCTGAAATCTGACTTTTTATCTGCATTGTCTGTCTCATATGCCAAGCTCACAACATAGCACTTGAGATCCAGCTGTGTAAACTCATGGGGAAAAATAAAACTCTACACTATCCTAGTCTGATATTTCTGTAAGCACCTGTAGATAGATTTGACTGTAATTAGATGTACAGCCATTCTGAAGTAATAGACAAAAGAAGCACAAAACTCAAATATGATTAGACACTTACCAAGAAATGACATATGAGGCTTACCCATTTGGGGCCAGCATGGTCATCTGTGTAAGACTCGTAGAAAATATCCTGTGTGCTCACCTTCCAGGTGTTTTGTCATTTTGTTGGGGTTTTTTTCCCTTTAATTCTGTAATGAACCAGAAGCTTTGTTAACAGCAGCAGCCTTTCTTGGTGACGAGCCCTGTTAAGGTCTTGTCCACACTGCAGTGAATTCAGATGATCACTGAATAAAATTATAGTGTGATTTTCATTCTGTGTGCAGATAAGTATTTTCTGGGAAGGCTTACAGTGAAATAGCTGCATAAGAAAATTCAACAGTCTTACGAATGCACAGCCACGTTCCAAAGGGCGATATTATAATATGTTTTGTACATTGAGTGACTGGGCGAAAATCCAACTTCTGGGCCAAGAGGAAGTTGGTTGTTTTGAATTCCAATATTGAGAAATTTCTTCTACATAATCAGGAATAGGGGCAGAAAAGCTGTGTTTCTTAAAATGCCTTTAGTGAAGGATAAGGCACCTAACTAGAAACACAAAATGTCTTCGGTTGGAAGAGACCTTTGAGATTATCTAGTCTAACCTTTGACCCAACACTGCAAGCTCACCACTAAACCATGTCCCTGAGCACCAGTTCCACACACCATTTAAATGCCTCCAGAGATGGCAACACCACTACTGCCCTGGGCAGACATTCCAATGTTTGATAACCATTTCAGTGAAGAAATGTTTCCTAATAACCAGCCTAAACCCCTGCTGGTGCAGCTTGCATCAATTCCCTCTGGTCCTGTCACACATCAATGGGGAGAAGAGGCTGTCCCCCTCCCCGACCTCCTTTCAGGTAGTTGTAGAGAGCGAGAAAGTCCCTCCTCAGCCTCCTCTTCTCCAGACTAAACAACCCCAGCTCCCACAGCCACTTCTCATAGGACTTGTACTCTAGGCCCTTTACCAGCCTCGCTGCCCTTTTCTGGACACACTTCAGCACTTCTATGTCCTTATAGTGAGGGGCCAGCATTGAATGCAACATCCAAGGTGCGGACTCACCAGTGCTGAGTACAGGGGGACAACCACCTCCTTCTGCCAGCTCTTTTAGTACTGTTGGGCGGATCCCAGCCTGTCCCATAGACATGTGCACATCTATGTGGCACAATAGGTCACTGATCATTTCCTCCCTGATTATGGGGGCTGCATTCTACTCCCCATCCTTATCTTTCAATTCAGGTAGCTGGACCCTCAGGTAGCAACTGTCATTGCTGACAAAAACTGAGATAAAGTGGGCACTCAGCAGCTCAGCCCTTTCCTTGACCCTGATCACAAGGGTCACTCCCATGTCCAGTAGAGGATAGAGATTCTCCTTAGTTCAAAATGCTTTCTAAATATATATATATATCCAGATCTAGGGTTTTTTTTAGTCCATTTTAGGGCCTCGTATATCAGCTCCATTTTAACAACTAAAGGTATCAGCAAAATTTTAGATGGAGGCTTAAATAGCAGGTCCTCTATGATGAAGCAATGTCTAAAATTAAGTATACTCATTATATACAAATTTACAGATAATACACAATTTCCAAATACAAATAAACAGTTTAGAGAAGAATGTAGCATTAACGTGCCTTGCAGTAGAATCCTTATAGTAGCTGCCAAAATAATCTTTTTCTCTTGACTGCATTGTAGTATAAGTAGGTTCACAATGAATTCTCAATTCCACACATGTAAAGCATGTCACATACCATTATCTAATATAGCCTTGAGTATGGTATGCAAGCTAAAGGATTGGGTAAGGCAGTCACCTGTTTCTCTTAGCAGTAACTACTGTGTATTACAGACTACCAGCCAGGTGATAAATAAAACTTTCAAATTTGCTCTGAAACTTGAGGTAACACCGAAGGTGAATACTGGTTTGCTTGAAGTTAAATAAAGACAAGAGTGTAAAAAGGGAAAAAAATCTCAATAAACTTGGGAAAAATCCAGTTAGTTGTAGGTAAAATGTGTATATGCCTTGCTGGTACGTTTGCCCCTTCTTCTGGTGCCTACCTTTAATATTAGTCGTCTCCATTGTGAGTAGCACATTTCCTATGTGCTTGTTAATAATATGAACTGTTTTGCATTCTATTTTAAATTAAAATAAATTTACTGCTTGGTAGAAAGGTTGTGAAAAAAGTAGAGCTTCTTTAGTGCACTCTTTTTCATTCATTATGGGTTAAAAACCAGCAACACCAAGCCACAAAGATACCCTGTTGTGAGATTAAATTTCTTCTTCTCTAACACTCCAAAAATATATGGGCGTAGCAACTGCATTAATGTTACTTTAATGAGAAGGAAAATCTGACTGACTGGTGTTTATTGGAAAATAATTTTCATTTCATTTGACTGTTGCTTTTTATGCCCAAATTGTGTTTTAATTAACAATGGCACAGAGATTTAGCTGGTAAAATTTATTCTGATGAGCTGCAGCAAACAAAGAAAATGGCAGGACTGAGTTTAACATTTCACTTTTCTTTTTTTCCCCTCCTTCAGCTTTCACCTAACTATTGTGTTCTTCTATGAAACCAGTCTTAGGAAGAAAATCAAGACAGAAGTGAGCTTTTCCATTAAAAGAAAAATATTGTTGATTTTGCTGGCAAAGTAATTCACCAGTGGCTCATTTCCATCAGCTTTTATTTCACAGCAATTGTAAAATAAAGCACTCATAGCACATGCTGTTAATCTCTAGTCCCTGGAGTGTAACTGCTGTTACACAGTATGGGTCATGTGCTAGCTAAAGTATGCATTAAAAAGGTAGAAATTAATAGTACTAGCACTGATTCCAAGCTAAATGGTATTCAATGGGCAAGATAATTTCTTTAATGGCTGCCACCAATAGATTGTCATGCATACTTCTTTTTAATTTCCGATTTTATTCATTAAAAGAGGAAAAAGCAAAATAAAACCCGGTATCACAACAAAGTCTAAAGAAAAGTCATTCAGGAAAGAACCCCATGTGCTTTATTGTGCTGTCCTCAGCTTTCTTGTGCAAAAGCAAGAATTTAGCATTGGTGTTAATACGTCAGTGTTATATTTACTATGGGTTAAATTACATCATCTTGTTCTACCAAACTCAACAGTATGACATTAAATGTACATGTCTTTAAAAGGTAAAAATTTAAGAGAAATTCAATGGCTTATTAATAAAATCTTTGCTAAGAAGAAAATCTATCTTTTGCATTCCATTAAACTCACCCACTTAGAAAGTCATCATTGACCTATTTTTAAAATATGCATGTTCTCCAAACTTTTATTACATTTATTCCATTTTTCTACAGCAAAAGTGATGCCCTGATTTTGAAGGGTAAAGAAGATTCTGACAAGAGAAACAAACAGAGAAGCAGGATATAGAGACAAAGAACATGCTCATAAATCTGCTTTTCTTCACTGCACATGCATAAATAAATTAAAAATCAAATCTGGTTATGGAGCACATTTGGAATCTCAGCAGCATTTTGCATATCTTTGAGGATATTGTGATCTCAGGGATTTGTGTTTTATTATGAGAAAATATTCAAATTTTCTTTTCCAAAACATGAAACATCCAATCTAGTTCTTAGTGAAGCCAGTAGCAAAACAGCAGCCATCGATTTCCACAGGGGAGAGAGAAAATTGGTCCCCAAATGAATTTAGCACTTAATGTTAGTTTTCTGTATTGTAGTACAGAATAAAATGTTCTGAATAAAAGCTCTTTCTCCTTGCCTACTTGCACACCTCACAGTACTGCTGAGTTGGCACGTAAGGAAGGAATGATAAAGAGGAATAATCAACTACTAGCCTACATTTACATTGACAAAAGCACACTATTTCCCTCCTGAGGCAAAAGAGACAGCAAGGAAAAATTTATAGTTCTTAACTAGGCTGCTTCAGCTGCTCTGTCTCTTTGAAAGGGATATTAAGTCATCATCAACCCTTACCTTCTATAAGGAGCAAATGTAAAAGAAAAATAGAGGAATTCTGAGGGAAAAAGAAACAAATAGTCAACTAAAACCTTGACTTATGGTTAAGTGTCTTTTCCTTTTTCTGCCTGACCTCTTACAGAGTTTCATTCTGATGTCTTTTTTACATATTATTTATTTATTTTGCTGCCTCCTGGATAAACAGATACGTTATGTGTAATAGTGTATATTTGGGCTTTATTTTCTAGCTTTCTCATTCTGCCTCAAAAATAAAGTACCATGTAAGAAAGAATGGTTGCTGATGTACTAGGTATTCTTTAATATTAGAAATGCAATACACTCTCTCTTTTCTCTAGTGAATAATGATTGTAACATAGCTGCCTTTGAGCTCTTTTTAAAAAATGTAAAATAATGGAAATTCAGCATCTTAAAACTTATCACCATAACAGTATTCTTCTTGTTACTTCTTAATGCTTATAGGAAAAAGATTTAGAATATTATTATTACATCTTTTGGTATTAAGGACTTACATAAACAATAAAAATAAGAGTTGGGGGAAAGGGGCTATTCTATATCCAATACTAGAATGTAATAGAAGTTTCTGAAGTGCTAAGTGTTTTCAGCAAGTTGAAGAAGGTCTATAATTTTGTCATCCATGCGTTTGACATCTCATTGATGTTTGCTAGTTGGACTGCTTTATTAAAATGGGACGCCAAAAACTCCATAGCTATGTACATAAATCTGAAGATTTATTTCTCATAAGAAAACACTTTTGCCCTCTACATGCATTCTGAGTAGGGCATTTAATATACAGGCTCTGTTTCTGTGTGACTAGGAGAAATGTCAATGTTTCTTGATTTGGAGATGTCTTCTGAAATGATTTGTCCTTTTAATGCAGTTGTGTAACTAAGAATTCACATGGCTGATGCTTTAGCAGGACTATGTCAGACCAAGGTTATAAAGAACTGCTTGTCTTTGGATATGACATAAATAATTTTTTAAAAATCTTGATTGTCACAGGTTTGCAGGTCAGACTCTGGTGCTTTCCATAAGCGGGGTGATTGCTGAAATACTGCAGTATGTGGGGGCCTTACTGGATGAGCTATGGAAAGGAAATACATCTGCTGTCCCACTACTAGTCTTTTCCTTGGTTTAAGCAGCTGCAAACCCTTGCTGGTTAGATTGATTTTAATTGGAGTTCCAGGTGTTGGCCTTCTCACAGGACTTAGCCCTTTTAATAAATACTTTTTTTTTGGTGAAGATTTGTATGTGGAGGGTGAAGGAAAGCAAGGGTACTGAAATGTTGCTTTGAGAGGTTTACTATTTAAATCCAATATTTGGAATCTCTTTCTTCAGCACTATAGATGCTTCACCTAGAGAGTCCCTTGTTCCAAGGGCTTATCTCAATTTTTTCACACCATAAGAGTGTATCAGTTGGCACCAATCCACAGGCAAAACATTCACCACAGGAAAAAGCTCAAAAGGCAATTTATTCCTCCCTCCTGCAGTGTGATGCATTTGTATGTGTTTCTTTACTTAAGACCTCAGTGGTTCAGGATCTAATATCAGTGATGTCAAAGATTAAAATATGCTTTCTGTCCTGAGTGTATTTTGTATTTTTAAAAGCATACTTGACATTTCTAGATAACAACTTTCAGTACTACTTGTTTAAAGAAACTTGGTTGTTGGAGCAGCGGGTGTGGTCACAAGAAATGGACCATGGTGATGGAGAATTCAGAAGCTGAAGGAAAATATCGAAATGATATATTTGTCATCCATAAATTTTTAATATACTTCTTGTGCAGTATATGGTCCATTATTGGTTGGCAAGTATATTTAACTCAATATAGAGTTTCACACAAGAACTGATTTCTCCATGGGTATCTTTTCCATGAATAACATAGTCTGATGGTATTCAGGAATCCCATAGTTGACAATTAAAGTCCTTGACATTATACTTTCCAATTAAAATATTATTTAACTAAAAGCTTTATTTTGTGCAAGGTCTACTCAAACATTTGACACTGTAGTAGCAGCTATCTAGATCTATCAAATGAGAAAAATAATGTTTCACTACAAAGTTATCCATAGTCTTTGGATTTATGGATTTATTTTTCATTCATGTTTTTGCTACCTTGAATGATTTTTCTGATTTCTTAAGATACATATATTTCAAAATTCAGTAGTAACATTTCTGTGTCTTTTTATTTCCTCAACAAATGTGTGGTTTCTGTGTGGAAAATGGGAAATTATTCTTAGGATGCTTCTAGCGTGACCTAGAAGAAAAGTGGGAATCACACCAAAAGGCAGCTGTTCTGTGATATCTAAAACACAAGGTGTATCTCTGAGGGAGAGTAAAGATTAAGACAAATCTTCTAAACTTTGTTTTTTCATGCTATATTCTTGGATGCTAAGTTCTGCCCACCATTAACATACATTAGTCTTTATCCTGTTTCTTATTCAGCTCATAATTGGTTTTCTATTAAAAAGATCATACATAGTTAGCAAGTAATAAGTGATAGTTATGATAGTGAAGACTAATACAGAATCTGCTTTGATTTCTTACTGTGTTTATGTGTACTTTGCTTCCAGATACTGTCTGTACTACCCTAAGGTACCTGTGTATCATTGGTGTACCATTATCTTTTGTAGAAGAAAGAAGTGCTCCTGGAAAAAAAACCAAAACAAATAATTTACTTGCTTGTGCACATAATTCATCAAGCAAGCCAGTGTTAATTATTTTTAGTACTGAAAGAAGTCCATCACAGAAGTGTTCAACTGAATGCAAAGTTCAGACTCCACAAGAATCGATTTGTTCCTACTAAACCCCTATAATAATAATAATAAAGAAAAAACTCAGCTTAAAATAAATAATACATATTGTACAAACTTCAGAGGCAGCATCACCCCAAGCTTTCATGTCAGCTGAACGCATCTGACACAAATGTTTTTAGTGTTGTTAGAGAATGTGACTTATGTTGTTAATCCTTTTTCTTTCCCTGACAACATCCCTTAACGAAAAGCTGTTGTTTCCAAGTATCTTTGAAATTGGTACTATCACATACTAAGACAAGTGGTGGCTAAGAACACCAGATAGTAATTCCAAGCATATTAATTACGTCATTAAAGTAACATTTGGTATGCCACTGAGATGCATTACAATAACAATAACCTTCATGTATAATAAGATGCACAGCCAGCATGTAATGCAGGAGTGGTGTACAACTGAGAGATTCTATACTATCCTTGCATGGGGTAATTGAATTGACTCAGAAAGAAGAAATATCAGATATTGCTTTAAAACTGGCAATGGCCTGCTCTTTATGTGTGTCTCTATGTATATAAGGGGGGCGTGAATGTATGTGTCTGAATATTGTCACACTCTGAAAGCTTGACAAACTATTTCAGAGAAGGCAAAGTTGCTTGGTTACATCTGCTGAAAACAATCTGTGCTGTGTGAGAGCTCATGTCAGTATAGTAATTACCATAGCTGAGATAAAGCCTGTGCTAAATGTCATCTGCAGCTGACAAGCACATGAAGCCAAGCACTACTAAATGATTCAGTTATTCTGAGAGTGCTTAGCTCTATGTCTGGTATAAAATCATTTGTCCTGACTGTAAAACAAACAAACAAATGCAAAACGAGAAAAGAAAGAAGCAGCTTAGAGCAGAGGGTGGAAAAAGCTGGTTAATGGAACCAATCAAGTTCAAAGAGAAATATGAGAAAGACCCAATAGCAAATCCTAACAATTATACTAAATGCTTTTATTTTATTACAAATTGCTTAATAGTTACCAGAATGTAGATATCCACCATTTTAGCTAGTACCCAGGAGAGTGTTGTTTCTCAAATTTTTAAAAAACACTACATTTAGCATATTTTGGTTGCAATCAGATTGCCAAAAGATGAGTCATGCACAGATTACAAAAAGTGGAGAGTTAACAAGTTATATACATCATTGCTCAAATATTCCATGCAAGAGAAGAGACAAGAAAGAAACCATTTCCAAAACCCCTTGCATTAACAATAGTATTTTTTTTCAAACCAAAGAAAGAAAGAAAGAAAGAAAGAAAGAAAGAAAGAAAGAAAGAAAGAAAGAAAGAAAGAAAGAGGAAAAAGCTTACTTTTTCTTCACAAATGAGCTGGCTTTTGAACATGTGACAAAAAGTTCCTTATACTGAGGAACCATTTAACTGCAAGGGACATTTTTTCTCACTGGAAAAATTTTGGAGAGTTCCTATGGAGCTGGGCAAGGGTTTATTGACTTCAAAATGTCACTGATGTCAGGAGATACTTACTAAATGTTGCATGTTGCAGGAGGGGAGTGACCTCTGAAATACAGTTACAAGCAGAGAAGTTACACTGGCTCATGACACCATGTGATACAATACAGAGAACTGAGTTTGAGTTCCAATACCAACGTAAAGGGACTAAAATGGGACCATGATAGAGCTCCTGTCCTTCGTCCCCACTGTTTTTGCCCTATTCTTGATGTAGATGTGATCCATGGGGATTAAAGTGGTGAAAGGTGATGAATCTATCACCTCCTTTGAACTTCCAGACCCAGCTGCAGAGGTCTTGTTGACTGAAAGCCTGGCAGAAGCCCAAGCTCAGCTTCCATTGTGGCTTATTTGTCTTTGAGATCCAATCTTTAATCATTTTCTGTTTCAGCTTGCTTTATTGTAGAAAGGAAAGTGGAGTGCTGCTTTTCTTCCATCTTTTTGCATACTAGGTGGGAGAGGGGGAATTCTCCCTCTCTGAAGATTTTGCTGTCTACTTCTTTTAAACACCTGGCCATTTGCAGTCTGAGTGCTGGTTCTCATGCAAACAATATGTAACACCATACACTTATGCCAAGAAGAAGGAAAGTGGTGCTGAATGTTGTGTTATTAGTACCAGGAGATTTTCAGGGAAGGAATAGGGGGAAAAAGACATGTAAGAAAGGCAGTGCCAAGAAACATTAGCATCTAAGGTAGCAGCTAGTCAAAACCTCTTTATAAATGACTGAGTTTTTTCTTTCTAAACATTCTGTCTGCTGATGAATGCAGAAGTATCCTTGCTACTTGTATCACTCAGGTTTCCTACCAGTGATATATTTTATTTTTGGGATACATAAGGTATGTTGATTAACCAAAATAAATATTGCTCTCAAATTTTAGCTGGTATGTGAATCAACCAGTGGTATAGGGAATATCAAGAAAATAAAATACAAAATACACAGAAGATTACAGGATGGGATTTTATAGCAGTTTGCAGTAACAGACTTGTCAAGACTATGGTATTATTTGTAGGAGCATGTAGTTTTTTTGAAGCATATCAGATACAAACAATTGCAAAATAATATGTCTGCTATGGTTTGCTTTGCATTGTAGGAAATCTCTTGCTGCTCAAGTAAACTATATTAATCTTTTCCTGGCA
>WTSP01027714.1:0-10999 GCA_025331215.1 Actenoides lindsayi | reverse complement strand
AACTTTCTTTTTTTCTTTTTTTTAATCCAATAAATTTTAGAGTTTTTTTCCCCTTTTTTTTTTTTTTTTTTTTTTTTTTTTTTTTTTTTTTTTTTTTGTGGAACTGCATTTAAAATACCCCACAGTGGTGGTTACTGTCTTATCAGTGTATTTGAAGGTTTCTGGATTGAAAAGGCTAAGTAGAAAAACTTGACTGATGCTTTTGCAGTAATGACTACACAGGGATTGACTATTAAGTATTTTTCTCCGGGCAAAGAAAGGTAGTTGGTGGGGAATAAAAGCTTTGTCCCAAATACAACAGCTAGAACTAACTGGGATTTTTATAAAGCAAATAGAGGCTATATATGATAGATGCGAATGCTTTTTTAGCCTTTTCTGGTACATGATGGTTAATCTCTAGGAAACACTAAGACACTTAATTATTTATAATATTCAACTAGATCCATCATAGGACTATGACAAAAATTTTATCTCACATTTTACTTAGTGTGCATTTATTGCTCCAAGTCCTTTGTTGTGCTCCTCTAGTTTCCTCTTATGGGTTTGTGTAAACACAATCCTTGTTCTCCGTCTGATTAACTCTGAAGAAAGAAAGTTACATTTGGTGACACCATTAAAGGCACATTTCAGCCTAAGGTGATTGCTTGATAGGATTTTCCTACAGTTATTAACTCATGGATGTGAATTTTCATAGCTGGTGTGACTGTTGCATTTTACTCCCTACAAGAGTTTGTGGCAAGGTGGGGATCAGTCTGTGTTCCCAACTAACAAGTGAGAGGAGGAGAGGAAACAGCCTCGAGTTGTGCCAGGTGAGGTTTAAGTTGGATGTTAGGAAAAACTTTTTTCCCAAAAGGGTTGTCAAGCAATGGAACAGGCTGCCTGGGGATGCAGCAGAGTCACCATCCCTGGAGGTATTTAAAAGACACATAAATATGGTGGTTAGTGACACAGTTTAATGGTGACCTGGCAGTACTGGGTTAACATTTAGACTCATGGATCTAAAAGGTCTCTTCCAACATAAAAGACTCTATGATTCTATGAGCAGGAAAGACTGCTGTCAAGCAAGTCTGACCTTCTCCATAATGTAAGTCATGGACCAAAACTGTAATGTTGGTTTTCTCTGAACTGCAGCACTTTAGTTTTGGAGGTCCTGTGTTTTGTCACTGTTTGTAATGGGATGTTGAACACAGTATGTCTGATTCTGTATTTTAACAGTTTTTATTGGGAAAGCATTTTGTACACTTACAACTGAGTTGAAGAAAAATCACAGTCAGTTCTATAACCTTCTAACATCAAAGAGAGGGGAAAACGTTTTGTACACTGTCACAATGAAATGTATGAGGCTGTTGGTAAAAATCTTAAGAACTGAAAGCAATTACAAGTACTGACAAACCTGGCAGCTGTTGAGGTGTAACTCTTGATTTTTGAAAAAAACTTTCTTACATGGAAATGCATGTGGAAATTAGAAATGTGGAATAACAGCAATGAGTTAGTATGCAGTGTAGTGTCGTTATCTAACATACTATATACCCATACTGTAGGCTTATTTTATGAGCCTGCTAGGTATTTATAAAGCTAGAGGCCTCTTCCACATTTTGCATTGTCTAATTTTAAAGTACCTTTTGAATACCACAAACCAGCAGTAAATAGGCAATACTGAATTCTGCTTGCAAGGAAAATGCTTGCTTAATTAACAAGTTATGTGTTAAATGGAGGTTGGTCTCATAAACAATGGATTAAGAGCTTAATTATTAACAGTTTGCTGGGTTTTTTTTAACTTACCTTCATTTCAGATTTTGGGTTTTTTTGTAGCTCTCCTAGTGCATAAGTGTTTTTCCCTGTAGCTTTTCATATCTCCCTCTGATGGTATCCATTGCATCAAAGGCCAGTTGCACATATTTGCCTGATTCCTGTTCTGTACTGTCACATTGTTCTGTGTGACTTGCTACTGTGAAACTGATGCAAAGCTGTTTTAATAAATGAAATGTAAATGACAGTGCGAAGCCTCAGTCTGGCAGAACTATACAGATGACTAAAGAAAAAACAACAAAACAAAAAAAACCCTGAAGTATTACCAGTTTCTTCTATCCATTGAATGTGCTTTCTCCCTTCTTCCTAAGTGGTTTATACTGCTGCTTCCTATTATTCTCCTCACTACAACAGGAAATGAGAGAAAAGTCTATGTAGAAGTGGTAGAACTGCTTCATTTTGCATTGCACTCATCATTAATACTGAACTGTAGTGGAGTCTGTGTGGGTTTAACTCTACACACTTAGGATGGCAATCTCTATCAACATCAAGCAGGATGTGAAAGGAAGGAACAAAACTGTATTATGTTTGCAGCTTCTTAGAAAGACCTTTTTTTTTTTTTCTTAAGTTGCTTGCAGTTCAAAATCCTGATTGGAATACTGCTCCTTCTGTGAACTTCTTACATGGAAAAGGAATGTAAATGTCAAGGTCAGCTGCATGAGAAGAATGCATAATGTTGCTGAGAAGGAAATGGAGTGATGTTACTGGGAAGAAAAAAAAAATCATTAAGGAAAAAAACCCAACAACTTCCTCCATTCTTAGTTAACTTTTGTCTTTGTTTCACTGAGAACTCTTTAAGGATAGCATAATAAAGATGTCATTGTACTGCCAGTAACTTTGCTAGTTGTAGCTACTACTGCAATTAATTTTGTCTTTCACATCTATTCTGATGAAAATGAGTGTTGCTGCTGTTGTAGAATATTTGCTGTAAGATCTGGTTTTAAAATTTTTAATGGAAGTTTGGACTTGGTCTGACAACAACAGCCTCTGCTAGTGGAAGAAAAAGCAATACTCATCAGGAGAAGACTTCTTTACTTCAGAACAGAAGTGGGAATAAGTATTAATATCATCCACCTTCTGGTTCTTATGTTTTAGGAAAAACAAGAAAAAGCATAAAGTATGTTTTTTTCCATGGGTTTAATGCAAAAGGACAGGTGTGTGACTGGATTTTTTCTGCCATTTTTTTTCTCAAGAAAATGCATGGGAGACTATTGTCAGTAAATTCACCATTCAGTTTTGCTGTACTTGTGCATCAGAGAAAGTACATTAGTACTGCACTTGCTTAACTGGACCATACTTTATCTCCAACTTCAGTATGCCTGCTTCAGATTAAATAATCTGCCTTTAAACAAACAAATAACAAAAAAATAAAAGGTAACACAGATGAGCTGGGCCAACTCACCAAGCTGATCTGTGCATACACCTTGCAGTTTGATTTGAATAATTGTTGTCCTAGCTGCTACTTAATTCTGTATTGTCCCAATTTTTGTTTCTTGAAACAAGACTGAGAATAGTACTTGCTTAAGAGTAAGCTTCTTTTGTGGACCAGCTTTCTGTGGTATCTCCCAAAACAGCAAAAGTAGTAACAGAATTCTGAAGAAAGCTTACCTGAAGCATAAATGTAGACATTAAAACACTGTATGACTGTGTTCTTACCCAGCTAGACTTTTATTTCTGCACCCCTGGCTACCAGGTTTTCTTTTAACCTGGAACTCTCTGCTTACATGCATGTTTAGTCTTCTATCCCGTTAGTTGTCTTTAGGAAAAGGGTTGAAAAAATAAAGCACATAATGCTTGTGATGTCCATGTCTTCAGAATGTTGTATAGTTTTCCTTGGAAGAGAAGCAGGTATTCACTGCCAAACATATGACCAACCCCTGACCTTATTGTCAGACTCATGAGAATAGATCTGCAGACTTCTTACACATCTTGACTTTCTGTGAAACTAGTTTTATGTCTGAATCAGTCTGTTACTGCTTTCTGTAGGTAGTTGATTCTTGTATCCCCATGAAATTGAGAGTTACAAAGAATATTGTTGAATAGCATGACTACAGCTAGACTAGTGCAAAAATAGAATGAAGAAGCTAACAGATTTGGGTTTATGTACTAAGTTTTTTGTCCCACAGAGGACACATAACATCAAATAAGCTCTCCTCTGATGGTAAACACCTGTAATATCTTGAACTATTTGAATTATAGAATATTAGCCTTCTTGCTCTGTGTTCCTTTTTATTTTCAGTTCCTGTGGAGTTTGGAAACCAAAGCACATGGTGGCATTGCCATCTACACACATTTCTATTAAAATCATCTATTCAAAGATGCTCTGTATCAATGTCTAATTCCAGCAGCATTTGTTAATGAAATTTTGTGTAGCTGTGTAAAATAAGTCTCTGCATAATTATATGGGCTTTCTGAGAGTGAACAATTGCTGAATGAATTGGGCGTAAAACCAAGGCAAAATAGATAATTCGATGCAGGAATAAAGTTTAGTCTTCACACTCCAAATTCAGTTAGTTCACTGTAGTAGGCTGTGTATTACATTTTTATAAAACTGCTTTAGTCTCAGTGCTACAAGGAGAGGTCAGAATTTACATGCACTCTGCTAAACCTACCTACCTACTCCAGCTGAAAATTCTGCAGCTTTAAAATAGTTAATTTTTATGCAAGACAATCTCCTGCTTCCCAAAATGTGTCTAATGATCTCATTTATTATGTATGCAGAGTTTTCCTTAAAAAAAAAAGCCTTAGAATTAAGGTTAAATTCAGCTTGGTGTAAATGCAGAGTAAATTGACTAAATTTGAATTCACACCAGCAGAATGGTGTGAAGAAGTTTACACGCCAGTGAAGGAAGTTTTTGCTAATTTGTTGGGGTTTTTAAGTGGAAAAAGTATAATTGTTTTTTCTTGAGTTCTACATATTACAATACTTTTCAGCACGATAATTATGGTGATTTGTGTAATTTCTTCTGCACATGCTAAATTTATTACCAAAGAGTTTTCATGTCGGAACTTCCCTGCCAAATAGGAAACAGATAGGGTAATTTTCTGTACACTGTATAGCATTTAAGTAATATAGCAATTTGTAGAACTCATTACACTTACATTTTAATAATCCAGAATACTGGTTTAAAGGACCTGCAAAGAAATGAACTAGGGGAATGACATTGCTGTGCTTTAGGAAATTAAAAACAGCACTGGTTACTGTTCACCTACCTAAAGAAATAACACTGTAGGAACAGGAAATAAAAACAAAGCCCTTTTTAAACCTCTTTTGCATGGTTACTTATCATAGTTTAATATTTTAAACAATAAAAAAGATTGCATCGCTTGATGATGCAAGTATTAACACAAGTTTGTAAAATTCCACACAGTATCTGCTGAATAAGTTTGGCAGCATAGCAAATATCATGATTGCAGCATCCATGATTTGAATTCAAACAGTGATTTATTTCTCTGCAAAGAGTTTGTAAATCAGAATAGCACGCTTCTGGGTTCTGGATGGTGTCTGACCCCAACGAGTTTGGGGAAAATATTTCTAGTGCATGGCCCCTGTGCAGAGCTGCGGAAATTAAACAATTGTCTCCTTTGAGTTCCTTTTGAGGAACTGCAGGCCCAGCAGGGACTGCTGGTTGGAGGGAACATTGGCAGACTTTGGGATTAGAAGTATCACCCGCTGATTGGTCCGACGCCATTCATTGTATAATCTACAGTGATACCTAAAGGATACCTGGGGAGAGAAGAGAGATGAACTGTGTTTAGAGTCACTGCAGTCCTCCAAGGAAACATTTGAAGGTTGGGGGGGAAAGCCTTAAAGTGGAACAAAAAGCTGATAAACTGCCTAATTGGGTGGGATAGAAATGAATAAAAAGTGGTGGGCAAAGGTGAGACCTGGAGTATAGTTGGCTTGTTCCCCAAGTTGCCACAGAAAAGAAGCAGCCTATGCCCTACTTTCTGCTGTTGCCTACCCCTCATTCCCTTCTTTATAACGTGAAAAATCAGACGTCCTGCCTCCTTCCCAAAAAACTAGAATAATTGGCAGCCACTTACAATGAGGGTGAGTTTAGGGTACTATCATTCTGCAAGTTGTTAAACTGACAGGTAATATAATTAACTGGATGGTGAAGGCTTGCAGATAGCTAAGTTGAGTGCAAACACTGACAGTGTTGTATGTTCTACCTTGTAATATTTCATTGCTGAATGCATCAAATTCAAGATTGTACAGACCCAACAAGGTGAGCGTGAACTAACTGCCAACATGTATCACTGTTTAGATTGCCTTTGAATTTCTACAGACCTAGGTGTAAGGTGTGCTCTGCCATGGACTTCCCATAGCACGGCAAGCATGAGGAACAGGGAAAGCATGGGGTGCACCCACATCCAATGCTTTTGAATTGTGAAAGTGGCCAGATGTTGGATTACAATAAAATCTCAATCCTCTGTGGCAGCCAGGTTGTTCACCTGAAGCTTTTTTGGGCACTATGCCTTCGCCTTTTGCACATTGTCTTTGATGAAACTCCCTCCTGTATTGTCTGTCCTCAACATTACTTCCTTGCCTCCCTCTTACTATCTCATCTGGGCTTTGGACTTTGGGAATTACTGACCCCAAAGGCAAACTCTCTTTCTGGTTTTCTACAAAACTTGAAGAATGGTATGGAACCAAGAGATTTCTTGCAGATATAACTTAAAATACAGAAGGTAAGTATAAGCAATACTTTGTACAATGGTCCACCTCTTCTACAGCACTCTGTGTAATTAATTTTCTGATTTATCCATTCCCTTATTCCTCTGAGTTGAATAGAAAACCAGTACTTACTAGGGTCCAAAAGAAGTAAATAGTGAAGAGTGCGACAGTGAGTGCAATGAGACCAACAGCTTCAAGCCTACTACTAAAGTGCAGATGGTCCACTGCTCCGCGTAGACACAACCAGCCAGAGATGGTCGCCAGTGGAGTGATAAACAAGAAGCACACCATGTCTCCAAAAAGAATCCGTTTCTCATGCTGGGGTCCTGGGTTCCTCAGCCACTGCAAGCAAAATGCAGACAAATCAAGTGTCAGTAAAGGGAGGATGTTTTACCTGACATGAACTGCTCGCTTGCAAAATGTAGGCCTGCCTCTTTGAGGAGGGAACATGGACCACATGCAGGATGCAGCTTTGGCTTTCCCTAAAGAGCTATCATCTGAACTTCTTCCCCTTGTGTACCTCTAGCCATACATACCTACTGTATCATTTATTCAGCTGTAGTAAAAGCTGCCTTGAGAAGGGGAGGTGTTTTGCATTTGGCAGCTGAACTGTTTGAGAAACTCCATTCTTAATGTGGAAAGAATCCCATCCTTTCCTGACAACTCAAAGAGTGCAGAAAATGTTTCTTAATGTTTTGCAGGCTATTTTAAGAATTTTTTTTTTAACATTCTGCTTGTAATACTGGCAAAGCCACTCAGATATCTGTCTGCAAGCAGAATTGAATGCAGACAAGGTTACTTCTATTAAGAGGACATTAATCTTGCAAAAAAGTCAACTGCTGAAGTGAAGGTTGAGTGAACAGCTACAGAGCCTCCACACCCATCTTTCTAAATACAGGATTTTAGATAGCAGATGTGAAAGAAATTCAGCCTACAACAGTATGCTGAGATATTTTAATAAAAAACCCCTCATCATTCAAGTAAATATTTGAACAGGAAGACTACCAGGCCCTGTGATTTTTGCCATTGTAAGCCATAGGATTTGGTCAAAACTGCTCTGCAGTGTCTTTCTATTTTTGTTTTGTTTTGCTGTTGTTTTTTGTTTTCTTTTTGTTTTTTGAGCATATACCTGTATGCATGGTATTATCAGGGATATGAAGTGTTTCTGACTATAGCACCTTGGGACCCTCAGCCAGCCTGGGAGGTGTATGTATTACCCTAGCCACCAAGGGAAAACATAGTGTACCACAGAGTACTGTGTCTGCTTCAGAGAGTCTGCAATCTAGGCAGAGGACTCAAAGGTGGGATGGGCAGTAGAGGTGGAGTGAGATGTCACAACCCCACCTGCCTGCACAGCTGTAGCTGGGCACAGGACAGGCTATCAATTCCCAGACTGGTATGTCTCTTCCAGGCCCTCAGCTCCAAGTGTGGAGGCCATACTGCAGGCAAGAAAAGTTGTGCTCCTCCAGAAAGCTATTGCATTAGGTGTCAACGCAAAAACAAATCAAAGCCACTTGCAGCTCTGACCCAGTGGACATGGCTAAAGACCATGCATTTTTAAGCTGTTTGGCCCCCTCATTCCTCCTAGTGTAGTTAAAAAGGGAGGCTTAATATTGGGTTTTTTTCCTTTTCAAGCAGTGCATTGAGCTCGATATTATTTACAATACCAGAATAGTGGGTGTGGTGAGTTTGCCCCAACCACCAGCTAAGCACCCACACAGCCACTTGCTCATCCCACAATCCCATTGGTATGGGGGAGAGAAGAGGAAGATGCTGCAATCAGAACTTGCTTTGGTAGAGCTTGTAAAAAAAGAGGAGACATGTTTACCTTTGAAAAGCTTTTATTTTATTTTAAGTTTATAGTGAATGCCATGAGGTCATGTGTGAAAGGCTCATGCCACTTTCCTTGGAGTTTTCATTCCATTTACCTAAAGAACACTCTCAATGTTGTAGGCACAACAGTTCCAGGTTATATTCGGTTGCTTCTAGATAGAACTCATTGCAGTCTTCACCTTGCTCAATTTCCATGGATATCTGTAGTGTGAAACCACCAGGAAAGCGAGAGGAACTGAAAACGCTTGGTAGTGGAGATTCTGCTTTTAGAGGTGACTGTGAAAAGGTACTGTGAAACATATTTGTTTAAAAGGTGACCGCCAAGAGAGTTGCTAAGCATAGGTACTTCGTCTTAATCTCAATGGGAAGTGCTGGTGTTCACCACTTTCCAAGGGTAGATCTTAAAATGCCAGTATCTCCTCAGCACTATGTAGTGACTGTAACTGGCCAGTGAAGAACATGCTGCAACATTTCAAGGTCCATTTAGTGGAGGCTGCATCCTCAAATCACAGTCCGTTGTGATCCTTTTGGCACCCGTGCAGATCAGCTAGTGCAAGGAATACTGCTTATTATCTGAGTGAGAATACATACATGGGAGGAGTGCACACATTATGACATGTGCTATTATCTGTGCCCTACAACTTTGATGAGACACAGTACAAAGTCCTTGAATTAAGACAGCATTTTATGGTGTGCCATTTAACTTGATTGAAAGTTTGAGCAGAATAAAATGGTGTGAGATCGCTTCACAGGCTGATAGCTTCCTGAATTCCTTATGTCTTGTCTGACCCCTAGCAATAAAGACCAAACCCAAGAAACTGAAGCATTAGATGAGGCTAGGAGAGACAACAGTAGTATTGAATAATAAATTAACACCCATCCACCCATTCTACAGTCTAACCCTAACAGACGGATAAATTTCATTAGCTAGTTCTGAAGGGGAAGAAAAAAGCAATGAACAAGTAATTTCAATGTCTGTATGGATTTCAGTCACAGCACCTATTTTTCTCCTGAAGTAGTGCCCACATGTTTCGAAATCTGCTTCTCTTTCAATTCTAAGTTTCAGTCTTTTGTTTTGGAAATGTGCACTGTCGAGTTACTTTATAGCTAAAAAGCAAGTCAGCAAATGCTTTTGTGAAACTGAGACTCATACAATGATACAAAGTGCTGAGCTGATGCATTAGTGTGGCAGTACATTAGGGAGTACCCTGCTGACAAAGAATGAGATGTAAGGTCAGATGCAACTGTCAAATCTGCATTAGGCTACTCTGAAATTTGTCCTATTAAAATGTGTCAATGTGCTCAATTATTTCTGCAATAAATCAAGAGTCTCATAGCAATAGCTTCCATTCTGCAGGAAAAAAAAAAAAAAAAAGAAAAGGGGAGAGGTCATACAAAGGGTCATATTTGAAGCAAAGTGCTGTCCTGTCTGGCAAAGAACTGTTTTACCAAGTGCTATCTTAAAGTGAACAGTGATTCCTCTTCCTGACACACAGGTGGAGAGCCAGAGTAACAAGACATGAATTGACTTTAGCAATGGCAACAACCATGAATGCTACAAACAGGTAAATGTAGCACCTGATGCACAACCCAATACTGGCTCATGACTGATACAAGCAAAGAAACCTTGTGCCTGGAGATTATATACATGCTGAGAGTCCAGCTCCTCAAGGAAATGTGGGGTCCCAACTTGTACCTCACAGTGACAGATACCAAATGGGGTCTCTTCAGAAGCAAACCCCCCACACCCCTGAGCTATTGTCTGAGGCCAAGTGCTATCTCTCTGCTCCAGCTGGATGATGTGCACTGCTCCAGCACAGGAGTTCCCTGCTAAGAAAAGCTCAGCTAAATGGGGCATGTGTTACTGAAATAAGCCAGACTGCCCATCCACTGGGCAACAGGCACTCCCCAAAGGGCAGCTGCAGCAAGCAGCCTCAGAAGGGCAACATCTTTGGCCATGTGTCTCTGCCCAGCAAATGTATGCCTAAGACTGAAGGCACTGGCAAAAGCTCTGCTGAGACACATTGGAGATCTCCTCCTGTGCTCAGATAGGATTGCTTCAACTGGAAAACAGAAAGAGCAGCAAGGAAACACATCATGAAAGAGGACTTTAAAAGTATGATTCATTCATCCCAGTAAAGTCACACTCTAAATGCTTACTGGGGATGGACCAAAGGAGGGAGAAGTGAAGGAGGATATCAGTGAAGGAGAAGTGCTATTTAAGCTAATGGACAACATTGGCTTAAGAAGAAATGGCTAATAGTTGGCCATAAATAAATTCAGGGTAAGAATCAGAAAAAAATTCCCAGCCTGCAGAAGGTCTAGCTCTGGAACAGTCTCCTCAGAAGAGCGGTGTAGGCTAAAATCCCCAAAGCTGACATTTTTATGAAGGAACTTGCTTATGTTTTGGAGGTTTTAGATGTTCTGCATTTGCCAGGAGAAAAAACTGTTAAGACACTCAAGGCTCCTTCACTTCACACGCTGACATGTCTAATACACATACAAGCATTTGTTGCTGTTACTTCACAAAGCAGAGATAATTTCAATTATTATCTGTCTCTTGACCTTCATCAGAGAGCATCCATGTTTTCACAGAACAACAGAATCATTTAGGTTGGAAAAGACCCTTGGGATCATCGCGTCCAACCATTAGCCCTACTCTACAAGTTCACCCCT
>WTSP01027710.1:26277-41582 GCA_025331215.1 Actenoides lindsayi | reverse complement strand
GGCTGCCCAGAGAGGCTGTGGAGTCTCCTTGTCTGCAGAGATTCCCACCCCGGCTGGACACTGCGCTGCTGGGCCCCTGCTCTGGGTGCCCCTGCTGGATGGAGCAGGGGGGTGGCACCAGATCATCCCCAGAGGGCCCTTCCGAGCCCATTCCGTGATTTTGTGATGTCTGTAAAACTAACGTAACCCAAAATATAACTGAGACAAAGAACAAGAGTGACCACAGGGTACCCCACATTTCACTGTGCAGGGTTTCTTCTGGTCTGGATAATCTTCTATTCTAGCTGCTCAGTAGTCAGCACCGGTTTGGGCACTGGCCTCAGCTGGAATGGCTGCTGAGCAGAGACCCCCTCTGCTAACCGTGGTGTTTGTGCTCATGCTCTCACTTCACAGGGGCTTCTGGAAAGCACAACAGTTGTGTTGTGCTCTCCTCGGTGGTGGGCTTTACTAAGAGCTCAGCCATCAGCCTCATCGGTCACTCAGTCATCAGCCACTGTCCTGGTGACAAGCTGGATAGTTTGTCAGGTACAGCAGGATGTTATTTCCTTGTGTGGATTTCCAAATGTATCGATGCTGCAGTAATGATGTTCTGAATGCATTTAGAACCCAGGATAAGGCCTTGAAATGAGACTGACATCAACTGTCTCATAGACACATCAGGGGGAACCTAAACATGCAACGAGATACAGGCACAAAGTGAGCTTTAAATAGAGCAAGAGCCACGAGAATCGGGTGTTGTGTGGAGTGAAATGGAAGGAAAGGTGTTAAATCTTGTCTTGGTACCTTTATTCCCAGCTTGTCTACCGCTAAAGTTTACCCAGTGAGATGACTTTCTTAGAGCCCTTTGTATATTGTAATAAACTGTTCCTGCCTTTATCTGACTGCTAGAGCTCAGATAGGAATGAGACTGCCCAATAAATGCATTAGACTCTGAATGTGCTGTCAACCTTCACTCCCTTCTGCAGAGAAATTTCATGATATTTTTGTCGTTGTTGTTGTTTCATTACAGCTATTGCATGTGGGATCAACCAGGTTTTGTATTTTCCCCAGCAATCGCTCTAGGACTATCAGATTGTTTTGCTTTCCTGTTGTTAGAGACAGCAGCCATAACGTCTATCTTTGTGTTACTATTTCGGTACATTCATTTTTTTTCTGTATCTTTAAATGTACCACCCATCCAAGCCAATTACCTTTTAATTCAGGAAATTCTACTGCAGCTCAAAAGAAGAGAAAAATTATCATCACACGATCAGAAGAGCATGCCTTTTCATTAGAAGCAAACAAACAAACTACTGCCCTATATCAAATGTAATCAACTATACCACGGAAAAAAACCCCGAAATAACTACTTCTGAATTTTAAAGGAGCTTATAATTCTGCATAAAAATGATTTGAAGTAATTTTAATAAACATTTTGCCAGTGTGGGTAGGTATAACTCTGCTTGTCAGCACATCTGTATTTTTCTCTCATCTAATAAACTAGCGAGGACAGTGCAGCAAAGGAACATTATAATATTAACAATGTTGCTGGAAAGCTCTCTGCTTTAGAATGAATTAACTTTCACTGCACTGCAGAAGGTACAAAGTGAAATTGGCTCAGCTCAGAATAGCAAGTTTAACCCCTTAGGAGCTGCTAAGCTCTACTTCTGTCTTGATGACGGTTTTTGAGCAGCCCTTGCCCGGGAATGATGGAAGTAGCTGGTATATTTGGCCAGTTTGGGAAAGCAATTGCCTAGGAAAAATCTGAGAACACAGTTGTATGTTATGCAACAGCAGCACAATATGGTGCAACTTTGCATTCCAGGGAACGTGCCAAGAGTCAGCAGTCAGAAATACCTGGGGGTTAATGTCATGGGAGCAGAGCTGAGACATGTGTCTTGTAATCCGAATATTCACTCGCGAGGCCAGAAAGAATAATCCTCTTCCGTGGTTGCACCCAGGTTTCAATTTCCCTCCTCTTAGAAATGTATTAGTTAAATGACTGAAGAATGATTCAGTGAAAATCTGAGAGCTGAGCAGCGCTTGGCCCCTCCTGCATCGGCCTGTGTAGAAAAGTTCACTGCAAAACTCTCACTGTCCCACTGACTTCCATGGGATCTCCTTAGGTTTTTTTATTTCCAGGGGTGAGGATACTGTGTGGGGCAGCTGCTTAAGTGGCATGGCCAGGACAGCACGAATTGGGAGCACTCGGTGCCTTTTGCACAGGTCATCAACCAGATGATAATCTTCTTGCTACCATACCAGACTGCAGGCAGTTCAGAGATCTAAAAGAGAAAAATTCTGTGCACCAGATATATTCATTTAAATATTAATAAAAACATAATTAAGACTATCATTTCACTGAAACAAAATTAAATTGATTAGAAATATTATTTTGCTGCCTGTGTCACGGAAGGAATTTACTGGGAGTGGGGGGGGGGTTGGAAAGACTGAGGTGTTGCTGTTTTCCATGCTACCTGTTTCACACATTTCCCAGTCAAATATTGTCAAATCCCCAGACTGAGGTGCCTCAGGTTAATTTTCCTCTCTGTACTATACACGACTAATTTTCTCCACTTTTAAAGAACTCCTATTCGTCTCCAATGCCATGGGGAGTCTGGAGAGGGCGATGTGTCTAATACTGCCGAGTTGCTGCTCATCCTTGAGGTTTGCCCTGCTGCCTTTTGGTTGTGTTCTAATCCGTGGCTTTTGTACTTTCACATATTCATGGAAGAGTAAATATATTCTAATGTGATGCTTTTAACTTGGTCTGTTCACTCAGGAAAATTAAAGCAGCCCAATCTATATAGGAGGAGGAAAAATAGAAACTCACTTGGTAAAGTGAATTGCAAAGGGACTCTAGTGCATTCAGTACTGAAGAGTGGAAAGAGGCAAATCAAGTCCAATCTAAACCCATTTTTGCTAAAACTTCCAGTTGGACATTCCTACTGTATTTTTCCTTAGACAGCCTTTCTATATTTGCCAAAATTCAAAACTTCTAATGCTCCATTGGTTTTATATCTCCAGAATTTCTCACACATCCAAACAAAACAAGCTCCCTGCTCTGATTTCCTGCCATGGGCCCAATTAAAGGTCTACTAATCCTGCTATGCCTTTCAATAAAGCTCTTGATCCCCTCCTTGCTGACTGCTTCTATCTCATCTTTACATGTTAAACACCTACTTTGCTGAAATGATTCCTTGGAGAACTTCTCTGGTGAATTGGATTACTAGTTTTGAGATCCATTCACCATGACTTACACAGATCCACTTGCAACTCTGCTTTGTCCCTTGTCACACAGAAGTGGCCCACTCCGAAGCTGGTAAAGTTGTCTGCTGGATCAGCTCCTCTTATTGGTAGATACTTTCAGCTCTAAACAGCTTGTGAGATGTTTCAATGTACAAGTATGATGTACATTTACATAAACATACACATACAAGCAACAGAATGTGCAAGAGAGCCTAATGTATTAAAATATAAATATATAGGAATTATTCAAAATTACTGGATTCCATAGCTCACCCAAAATCTCACTGGATCCCTAAAAGTCTATTCTACTCAGCTATAATCGGGAAATAGAGAGCATTGTTCCCTTCCTTTTTATTCTCCCTCTACTTTTTATTCTCTTCTCCACGCACTTCATTTGCTTTTCCTGTCTTTCTTTATGTCAGGTGAAAAAAAATAAAGGATTTTGTCTGAAAGCAATACAAATTCTCCTCTATGCCTTTATCAATGTGCCCTCAATAAAAGTCCATTACCTATTTCAGTCACGTATAATAAAATATTGGTAATTTATACTACACTCAGAACGTGTTAGGTGCTGTAGTTGTCTTCCCTGAAGAGCTTAAACACAAGTGAAGATCTGAAGAAAATACAGAGAAGCTGTATTTTCTCAGGGAAATGCTGAGATAGAAGAATGATCTATCTTCCTATCTTCTGGAATAATTTTAAGCAGAACAGTTGTTAATGTCATAAGTGAAAACTGATGCAAGGATTATTTCAATGCTCTATCTTATCTTCCTTGTAGCATTACCCCAGAAAGACCCTAATATAGTCAAATTTTGAAGAGAGTGGTTGAAAATACTCGTGAGTGTCACCAGGAACTAGCTGTTATCACTATGGTTGCAACAACAAATATTCACTACTGGAATGAAGTTCATAAGAATAAAAGAATTAAGAGGAATGGAAAAGCTGACTGCTTGCATTCAGATGGGAGCTGAAGAATTTAAGGAATGATGAAGCAGACGGGATCTTCCGTGTGATCCGTGTCCCCGTTCCGTGAGGGTATGCACATGGACTTCAGTGTACCTTCTTGTTGAGGCAGCAAGACATTTTACAAGGTGGAAGTTTGGTTTTGAGGCATAATCTCTTGTCATGCGGAAGGAGCTGCAGATGATTCATGTAAGTGTGTGTGCACCTGGAATTCAGCTCATTACTACGTTTTTGCTAATGACCCTGGAGACCGTGTTGTCCTCTAGTCATGTACAAACAACATGGTTATACACAGATAGAATGGTTAATAATAATTGATCTCTTTTGCTTTTATCCCACCACCTCAGCAGCCTCAGTTTCGCAGTATTTGCTTATCTGTTTTTATTCTGAAGCCCCCTCATCACTTTGCAATGCAAAATTCTGACATAAGAAAATAAAGCCTGTTTTATTTCATAAGCAAATCTGTGCTTTTAATAATGAATTAATGACTAAATCGTAGATTTTTCACCTGTCTCTGGTGTTTTCATCTCTCTTCCCATCTCCTTTGCTTACCTGTTCTCTGCTTCTCAGCTTAACCCCTTTCAGCTTCAGCCCCAGGAAACTCCAAGGTGCCAATGACCAATAGACTCAAATCAGTCACAGGCTTAAGTATTACACTTGCCAAAGATTGCAACAGCTGCTCTAAACACATAGTACCCTCAAAAACTAACCCTCATCAATGAAGACTTAATTAACAGGCCAGAATGTAGTCAATCAGATGACAGCTGAGAGGATTATCTTGTTTTTTACCAGACAGAGACTCTCTGATTTACATGTTCCATCTCAGAAACGTTTCTTGTGCTGATGTCCCAGAGAATCTTCTCGTGCTTTTGGTGTTTACACGTAGCTGGTGATTGACTGGGCACACAATTATCAGTCATTAGCATTTTTGTGTCTTCAAGACACAAAAATCAAATGTCATTTCTTTTTTAAGGCTGACTTTGGAGGGGAATAGAAGTTATTCCTCTGTGGAAGTAGAAAAATGTTCTTAGAGGTGACTCTTCCTTTATTCTCACTGATCTATTTCAGCCCTAGATAAAGAGTTAGTGGGAAATCCATGTGGGTTGAGATAGACTTTTATATTATAGCTCCTGTATACATTACAGTTTCCATACTCTTATCTTCTTAGGTATCATTCATGTCTGGTCAGGGTAGACCTTGTCAGACAATTATTTTTCACAGTGTTCAGATGGGCTCTCTGGATGGTGCTGTTCCCTAACAGCACCTAACAACAGTAAAATATACACCAATGATTCTTAGATGCTACAGTTGCATTTAAATGCCCCTCATTTTGTAACTCTTGAAGCCACTCACTTTTGTTTTGCTTTATTTGTGTGTTGGTTTTTGCTAGTTTGGTTTTTTTTTAAACCATCTATCTAAAAGTATTTGTCATTTTATCTTATTTAATATTTGGTGATTTTGAGTTCCTCAAACAAATAACAGTCAGGATACGAAAAGATGCAAACAAAATTCCAGCCTCAAGAAAATAGGTAATTTGAGAGGAGAAGTATGGAAATTGCTAGTATAATTGGTGACCTACTTAGAATGCCTCCAAATCCAGAAGCAAGGCTTCTAGAGAACAACCTGTACACTAATGTTCATTTTGCTGTACGTCATCTTTCTTTTCCTGTATGTGTGCAAAAGTTCAGGGAGGAGAAAGGGTGGGAAAGATGCCAAAGGGATGTGACTGCTTGAAGAACAATAAACTTTTTCGTTTGACTCCATGCCCTAAGGATGCATCGGTGTCTGAGGGCTCCTTCCTCCCAAGGCTGATGGCAATCTGCATTTTCATGAACTGCCAGACACGACTGCCAAAGGTGATGACATTATGGCAATGAGATTATGACAAAAAAGATGACAAAAAGATTTGATTCTGTGCTAGAAACTTTCACGTGCATTGTCAGAAGATGTGAGGAGTTTGAAACCGTAGACAACGAGAACAGACATAGCATTCCTAACCTAAATATTGCAACCGTGTGACATTGTTTATTTTTCCTCGCCCTGTAGAGTCTCGGCAAAATAAACTGGAAGGTGAGGACAGGATGCTATCGGAGAGGAGTTTTGAATTGTCTTTTCTTCAGCTCAGAGAGCCACTTTGTAAATAGTGCCTTTTAAAATGGCTACCTGAGACACTTGGAGCTTAGAACATCTCCTCCCAGTTCTGTCTATCAAAGGAAATAATAAGCAGTGCTCTTGCTGTGCCACTTTTTCCATTATGCTTCTCAATGAAGACGCAGAATAAAATTCTCAAGATGTGAGGAAAATGGAACATATTTAGTTAAAAGGATCTTGGATTCACTTATAAAGTATATATTTTCTTTGAAAATGTTAAATTGTTTGAGAGACAGGAACTGAGAATAACAGCTTTTATTTTCTAAACACCCATTGCGTATGAGTGAAAAATATGTATCTGTAGAAGTCAAAGAATAGGCTTAATTTTTTGAAGGATCACACAGCTAAGCCCTTCAAGGAAAGGTACAGATGGTTGCCTGTACATCCTGCAAACTCGTGGATGTTATAACAAAGGCCAAATCCTTTGACAGAAGCATCAGCTGGTTCCTGTACACACACATTATCTTTATGGCTGGTTAGAATTCTGCAGACATAAAGAACACAGACACACATAAGGGCAGGGAGAGAGGCCTCCACTGAAAGGCATCGCAGTCTTTCTGCAGTGAAATACAAACTCTGTTCTCTTAATAAAATCTTTTAAAAGATCCATAACTATTCCTGTTACGTTTGGAGAAAATATTTTTAATACGGGTCTGCTCCACAGCAGCAGATACTGGCTGGGGTGGCTGTGTTTTGGTGTGGTTTCTTGGTTCCCAATTCTTCTGGCAGAAAACCTGAGCCTGATTTCTGAACTTAGCTGGGCTGGCAGATATTCCTGCCTAGCTTGTTAAATCAGCTTCTGAATAACAGCTGATTTCACATTTTAAGCATCAATATGTAACCACGGAGCTGAAATCAGAATCAAGTGTCTTCAGTCAAAAATGTAAAAAAATAAGAAAAAGCAGCCGTCCCCCCCCCCCCTCCAGCTCTCTGGCTGCTTGCCATTTTGTAAAGATATTTCAGGCTCTGCAGCTCAGGCCTTTTTTCTTATTCTAATGCCTCCTTGTGCAAATGCTGCTTCTCATGTGTCCTTTTCCCTTTGCTGTGGCCATGGTGCACCTGTTTGAAAGGACATTATTTTATTTTTTTTTTGATTTCCCAACTGCTAGCCCTTTTGGCAGGATGCTGTCTCCAACAGCTGAGAAAGCAGAAGAGCTAAAGCCCTTTTGCTACTGAGAGAGCTTCCTTCAGCTCTGTGGAGAGCCATGTGATGCTACTGGAACTTGTTTCCTTCGGATTCTCGCTCCAAGGCTGAAATTTCCGCGGTGACGGAGCTTCCCAGTTGCGTAATGGGAGGGATATGTTTCTGAGGGACACCCAGTCAGGGGCATGGGTAACCTTTTTCTGGCCTGCTGCTTAACTCTTCAACTTCGTCAGCACTCCTTCTGAAAATATGGATCTATTCCATGTTGCAGAATTTGATATACCCGTTTCTCTTCTCCGGAGCTCAAACCCATATGGCATTGGCATCCTGCTGACACCTCCACTCCAGGAACCTCTTCAGCAAAGTAACCAAAACTCAAAGAGAAGTGCGTAGCACGTTATTTGCTCCTTGTCCTTACATACCTAAGCCCTGTTTTCTTAATCAGAGACCCAGAGAATCCTCTGGTGAAGATCAGCAAATCCTACCTCCAGCTGAACCTGGACGTTGAAGAATTTCCTATTCTGTTAGTCACAGGAACCAATCACCCCTCTGTGCTAGATGCCTCATGGCAGTACTGCTCCCTGAATTTATCCAGATCCCCCCGGAGTACAAACATCAATCCACAGTGCTTCTGCTCTCTGTGAAGTCTGGGTGCAGTCAGCGATTCTGCAGACGATGCACAAGGCAGGTCGGAGTCCTGCTCATGGTCCCACAACTCTTCCAGCTTGGAAGGGCTGTCAGGTGGAAAAAAAATGAGAAAAATTTACTCCACTTGCTAAAGAAGACGTGATTTTGAATAGACCCAGGAAACAGATTTTGAACAGACCCAGGAAACAGTTCCTTTGAATAAGAAGGTACAATTTCATCTGGTCACCCCCAGCACAAACTTGCACGCTGAACAAGACAAGCTAGATGATGACTGTACTGCCCTGTAATGATGGCAATGAGGTCATGAGAAAAAGCAAAACCAAGAAGTACACTCCCGTTTTCACTGAAACGACACAATTTGCTTTCCCTTCTCTCCCATTTGATGTCTGTCCTTTTGTCTTCTCCCCGTCTCTTCTTTACATTTTGTTCCTACATTAGCCATATGTTTTCCAGTGCATCCCATTGTATTTTAGCCCAGGCAAAAAGGGTTTTCGGACCGTGCCCCCCCAAAAGATTTACGAAGCTGACTCCGTGAGAGATGGCTGCTTCCAGATGTGAGCATAATGCAAGTGCAGCCACCTCTGTGTTTTAAATTTTTATAAACATGTGGTTTCCATTCTGGCAAATTCGACTTGTCAGTCAGTTCAAAAGACATGAATACATTTTATATTACTCCTCTTCAATAAAAGGCATTGCCCTGGCACATCTCCAGCCCAAAGGCAAGACAAAGTGTTCCAACTATGTTGGGATTTGTTCAGCTCTTCTTCTTAAATCTACAACACACCAATGAGCTATATACACATGGTAAAATAGAGGTTAGTCGCAGCATAATCTTTAGGTGATGAATATCCTGAAAACAAAACACCAAAAAAACCCATCCACAAAAAAAAAAAAAAAAAAAAAAAGAAAAGAAAAAAAGAACAAACAGAAGAAAGAGAAGGGCCAAGACAAAAATCTTCAGCACCTAACAGAAAGGAGACGACGATGCTTTCCTAGCCCATGGTAACGAGGACATTACATCAAAAAGCATTTCAAATTAGGCATTGCTAAATTAAGTTAAAGTGTTAAAGTGTTTTCTTATGAGTATCAGGGACCAGTGCTGGGTGCTGGGTGTGTGTCCCCTTTGGCATGGCCAACCTAGGCCCCTTTTTGCAAGCAAAAGGTAGCAGAGAAGCACTGCCTTAGACAAACACGTGAACCTCCCCAAACACACTGTACAGTTGATACCTATACACAATACACATTATGTGACATGATCCACAGTAGCTCTCTCATCCATGCCTTCATCTGACACCCACAGAATTCAAAACTGTGGGTGACAGCAACATAAAGACATATAGGGACATAAAGACATATGATAGAAAGCAACATATTAATGGGTGGGTGAGTATTTTTGGACTCAAAGGTAAGGAAACCATTCTTCTAAAGACTAACTTTACCTTTTGAATCCTAAAATTGGGATGTATCCACGATAGCCAGCTGGCCAAATGTAAAATGAAGCCAGCAGCTGGATTCCTACAAGGACTACAGACACTGAGAAGAACAGAAAACTGAATGCAAGAAGTTAATTTTGACACAGCTAGAGGAAACCAATGAGGCAATGTTCTGTAATTTATATTTAGCCATGATATTGCTGACATTGTTCCAAACTTTCCTTTTTTTTTTTCATATTTCCATCACTCAGGACAGCAAGTTAATAATTTGTAGCTTTACTCCATGAACACTTATTTATTTTCAATTAAAAAAGAATATTTCCTGCGGCTATTTTTCTTTCTTGTGTTTTCTTCTCTTTGTACTCTTACATCCTACCGTGCTATTTGTTTGGATTATTATAAAATCACCTGGGATATGTTCTTAAAGTTCAACAGTGTGAGACCATTTGCCTCGGATGACTACCACAGGAAAAACTAGGCTGGTAATGGCATAATCTTGGCTTGGTGTGTTGAGTCTTCATCAAAAAAACCAAAACAAAATTAGAGTCTGTTTCATTTTTATGCTATAAAAGAGGAGAGTTATGAATTTCTGTTTTCAGAAAAAAAAAGGAAGTTACATTTTAAATGAAGGCAGACACTTTCCAAGAAAAAAAAAAAAAGAATCTGTTTAATCAAAAATGTATCTTTCTGTCAAAGAAAATGTGGAGTAGAAATTTTTCAGCCAGCTCACTTCTGTTTCTTATACATTCTCATGGGATTAAACTTCTTATTTCAAATAGAAGAAAGAGACCTAAAATCCCCAAATCATACATTTCAACTTCCTATCATATGTCAGTCAATTTTTCCTTCGGTTTTCTTTCACTGCAGTCGCCTTGTATGTTTCTACTTAGTCAATCAAGACTAAGAAATAGCCAGAAATTCATCATCAATCTTTATTCCGTTGCAAAGTAACTTTGAATGGTCTGTAATTCCTCACAGAGACCTCTGTTTTTATCAGCACCTCAGGAAAGCCTATGAAGCAAGCCCCCCAATATGATACCTTCTGATTTCAGTGTTTACTTTTTTCCCAGTAAAAAGCCCAAACATCCCCAAATATAAAAAGCAATATCTTTCCAACAGGGGGGAAATATTTTCATAGTCTTTCTCCCAGTAATATTCTTTTATATTCTTAAACTCAATAGAAATGATGAAAAGGCAATCGTATTGATTATATATTCTTGAGACAACTGTCACCACCGAACACCATGCTATTTGACTACAGCTTTTGAATTACTGTCTTTGGTTTTGTATGGAGTTCTGATGTGGTTTAAGAATTAATGGGAATAGTGGTCAGGCACAAACAGATCTTTATTTTTCCCATTCACTTTCTATTTCATCTGATCCTCTTCCTGTCTTTACTCTGCTTTTAAAACGTGCAATTTCATTTTATCGACATTATAAGAATGTTTATACTTAAAGAAATTGCCTATTTCTTTTCTCATAGCTGCAGGTACCAATTTTTGCCTCACAGACCAGAATACTGTGGAATAAAAAATTCTTGTATATCGTGGTTGCAGCATGAAGATATTCTCTCTTTTATTTATCCAGAAGTTCAATGCTTAATGAGCTTTCGTGATATCACAACACCATGAAAACTTTGTTAGTGAAATGGATGCCAATGAGGATTTAACTCTTTGCTGCCATTGATCACAATTCCCCTTTAAAGATATCAGCCATTTCAGGAAACAATTGTTTGTCTAACCTGGTGTCTCCTGGACTGGCAGCCTCTGAGTGAATCATTAACAGTTAACTGCTGAATGCAAAACCTCTGAATTCAATTCCAGGAGTCTGTGGCACCCAAAGAAAGTCCCACCACTGCGTCCAACACAGCCCCGGGATCTTGAAGCTCTGTGGTAAGGTCTTTAGTGGCTGATGGATGTAGAACAAGAAAACAAACCCCCAGAGTAGTTACCTGACGTGAAAGCATGAGGACAGAGTCATCTTACAGCTCTGCAATTTTAAAACCAATATTTCTATGAAGCTGCATTTCCCTCAGACCGATGTTGTACCGGTTGCTAGCATCTAAGCAGCGTCGAGTTCACACCATAACCATCCCCTCCGTGGGGATGTTCTCCCCTCCATGGGGATGTTCTCCCCTCTAGCTGACTTTTTTTCACAAAATGAGTAGGAAATCACAGTGTGTCAGATGAGCTCTGCCAGCTGAAGTCTGCTCAGCTGAGACTGGCCAACAGATTCAAAACTTAGTAGGGTTAGCTCACTAAAAATTCACCAGGGACGTGCTACCTTTAGGAAAGAAGAATCAGCTGGCCAAAGACAGGCTAAAGAACAGTTAAGTAGGTAGCAAACAAAGAGCTATAGGTTACTGTTGATCACTATAAACAACGTTTATTAAGGAAAACAAATAACATAGTAGAGGGAATAAATGGGAGTACTGCCTGGAAAACAGTCTGAAATGCTTTCTCCACCTTAAGGTAATTATGGAACGTTGGAAGAAAATCCAGAGAAGAGGAAAAAGAAGGATCAGGGTCTTTACAGCATAACCTCCAAGGAAAGACTCAACGGGAGGTGGTATCTGAATAAAGAAGGTAGCCCTGAGAGGGGCCGTGATGGCTGCTGTCAAAAGGGTAGGAAGCGAAGAGGAACAGAAAAATCTTATGTCAGATCTTAGCTTGGCAGGACAGAAAGCAATAGGTTGAGGTTGCAGTGAGGAAGCTTCAGGTGAGGTAGTCTGAAATCTTTTTAATACTCCATTAACTGGAGCACCATGATAGATTGCTTGGGAAAATTTCCATCACAGAAAGTCTTTAAGACAGAGCTAGATTCAGGTGGATGAGGAAGGTTTAAGGGAGAGCCTTGGAAAAGGAGAATGGTCTACATGAGGTCTCGGGCTCTCTTGCCACCCACATTTTCCATTGGCTTGTTAATCCTTTCCTGATGCACAGGCTTGCAAACAGTTCAGCTGTTGAGCCTCAGCTTGTTAGAGAGCTGGGCTAGAAATAAAAGCTGCAGATTTGAAGACTGTGTCATCTTCCCTCTCGACTGCTCAGATCTGCTCCCCCTTTACACTCTGGTGTTAGGCAAATGATTAAAATCAGGCTGTTGGGGAGTTTCGTATTTGACCGTGTTGAATTGATGGCTTTTATCCAGAAACACGAGTGAAGCAATATAGTTAGTAAACAATACAAAAAGTGATTCTGAATAGCTCTGTGCTTTAGTGCAAGGAATCACAAGAATTCGTAGTTATTAAAGGAATTGTTATACGCTGCTAAAGGTTAAAAATTCTCAGTCGTGTTGTTCCCAGAACATATACTAGTTCAAATGCAAACAATTCCTTATTTGTTTTGGGGTTTCTTTTTGTGCGTGTGTGTTATTTTATTCTTTGTGTGTGTGCGTGGGTTTTTTTTTGTTTTGGTTTGGGTTTTGTTTTGTTGTGGGGTGGGGGAGTGAAGTCGCATTGTTTGTTAGTGTCCAATTATTATTCATTGTCTTCCAGTTAGGAAGCAGGAATCACACAATGTCGTTCATGTGACTCTGCTCCATGCCACGAACAACAGCTAGTGAAGAGCAAATAGCTGAAGCAATCATTTGCATGAATGCTCTGGACTGAAATGTGTACATATGTTTGACAATAATTAAGGAAGCTACAAACAGAGGAATGTGTTTACAAGTCATTCACAAAACACAAAAACTCCATGCCTTTTAAGCTAATTTAAGCCTAATTAATCAGTGAGCCAGTCCTCATCATGACCAAATTAGTAAAAAAATCTCTTGCTGAGGCAGCATGTGAACCCTTAAGTCTGCTTTTTTTCACATTCTTAGTGGAAGAAGAAGGAGCACAGGCAGCGTTCGAGGCATAGAGGAGGAAGATAATGTCTTCACGGATCCTGATTTGAATGTGATTGCTGCTTTGGTTTTCATCCTCCAATTATCAGAAAGGATCACACAGAAACTAAGAGCTGATGGACCATCTTTAAGCCAGGTGCTGCCACTTATCTGCTCTAGTATCTACCTCTTGCTCCCACACTAATGAAAAGTGATTTCAAAAGAAATGAAGATCCTGTTTCAATAAGATTGGGGAAAAGATGTAACCTAAAAGCTGTCTACAGACTCAGGAATAAGTGAAATGTTTTGACAGGGAAAAATATGTGTTGGCAACATTGCTCGACTCAGATTTCAAAAGTAAAATTGAAACCATACTTCTACAGGGTGCAGACGCTGACAACTGGAAGCCTGTTCTGCAATATATAGTAGTTCAGAATCTGCCAGCCAGCTCCACCTCTCCCTACTTTCTTTCATGTACAGGACAAATACATTTCAGGGAAAAGAACAGTCTGACTTGGTACATTCTTGAAAACAAACAAACAAAATCCAAAAGCGACTGTCATCTGACTGCAAAGGGTTCAGGGAATACACAGAGCATCTGTATCTAGCTATATAAAACCCTGAGGAAGATGATATTCTTCAGGATTCTGTGGGCACTCCAGTCCAAACCAGTGCTCAGCCCATGCCTGTGAGGTGTCAGCAGACATGAGGGGCAAAAGTGGCCCCAGGAAAGAGTCACAGCTGAAGAATCCAGAGTTATCCTAAAGAGGGTTATTTCAAGTAAGGTTGTGAAGATAGGTTGGGTCAATTCATTAGATCAGTTTGAGCAACAGCAATGGAATGTGAAGTTCCCAAATTTGTATGGCTAGGAAAATCCCAAATTAAGAATAACGAAGAAGCCCAGAAATGAAACCTTTCAAATTATGTATATTGTGTTCTTAATTTCTCGGTCTTGGTCACTGTCAGATAGCCCCACACTGCTTGTCTGTGCAATCAGTAAAACAGTTTGGGACCAGAAGCTGCGAAGGACAGAGACAGTCAAGTGCTTCAATGGATCATTCAAACCCAAAATCTCTCCCAGTCTCCTTCTATTGTGTTCGTATGAGGAGATCTAGAGATACAGCGAAGATTCCCTCTTTTGAAACCTATTTCAAGCAAAAACATTAAATAAATCTAGAATATTGATTTTTCTCTATCCTTTTGGACAGATATTAGTTGTTTCGCTGTCTTTCCCTTGTTGTTTTTTTTTTTTTTTCATTTTCCTCCTACAACATTATACAAGCTCATATAAGGTCAAACTCCTTAAGGAATTTGTTCCACAACCTCTCTCTAAGGTTTCCCAGCTCTTTATATTAACTTTCTGCTGACATCTGAAGCTTTGTTTCTCAGGGCACTTAGCAGAGGAGGGAGCATATGTCTGAATCTTTTTTCAAAGAATCCATTCTGCAGATTCTGTTCCCAAAGAAGTGTATTTATAAGAGATACTTCAGCACTTCTTGATTTGGTTCGCAACACAGATACTGTTACACCATCCCTCCCGTCTACATTTTTCCGTGCTGCAGAGCACAGGAAGTTGGTGTGTATATATGGTTCTTCCCAAAGTATGAACTCGACATGGGAAATGAAACGATGTGGGTCTGTGTGCTGGTCTGGTTAGAGACAGATTCCGCAGTAACTCTTGCTCCTTTCTGTCTCCCGTGAAAACAGAATACCGTGCACCTCCAATACCGTGTTCAGATTTGAGCACCTCACTCCAAGAAGGACATTGAGGGGCTGGAGTGTGGCCAGAGAAGGGCAATGAAGCTGGGGAAGGGTCTCAAGCACCAGTCTTGTGAAGAACAGCTGAGGGACCTGGGCTTGTTCAGCCTGGAGAGAAGGAGGCTGAGGGGAGACCTTCTGGCTCTGACAGCTCCTGA